>VZRU01004733.1:59174-101281 GCA_013398155.1 Pedionomus torquatus
TTTCCTTTCCTTTCCTTTCCTTTCCTTTCCTTTCCTTTCCTTTCCTTTCCTTTCCTTTCCTTTCCTTTCCTTTCCTTTCCTTTCCTTTCCTTTCCTTCCCTTTCCTTTCCTTTCCTTTCCTTTCTTTCTTTCGTTGGGAAAAAAAAAAAAAAAAGTTAACCTTTAAACACAAAAGTCAGCAAATACAAGTATCCAAAACTTTTTTTCACTTAGGCAAGATGGTGTCAATGAGAGCTGATTGTAGTACTGGTTATCTAGATACTATTGTAAGTAGAGAATTTTTCCTGTTTACCAGATATGCAGGTAAAAATAGCATGGTAATGAAAAAAAGCATGATGACAATGTGCCAAGTGATAACTAAATGGTCTAGAAATGTAAGAGAAATCAATGATATGTAAAACATCGCCTTCTTCTCACATCTGTCATTCTCTACACCACTTTTCTGTTACCCTGCACTACAACATAATATTCAAAAGAAGAATATTTAACACAATGCAGTTTTAACTTCAAGTTGGAGATATGCTACTAGAACTGAAGTTGGTGTTTGAACAGTTGAGAGTGATTGTTTTATTGGAAACAACTTCTGAATCTTATTCATTAACAGTATTTATCATTATTTCTCTTCAACAGATTAACAACAAAAGGCAAATAATGTTTTGTGTATCATTAGTTCAAATATGTCACAGGAAACTTTTCTACTAACAAAGCTTAGCGTCTCTTGAGAACTGAATTTAATTCAAGAGATTGTTTGGTTTTCATATTTAGTTATCTCTTCTCTTTCATAGACAGTGAATGTTTTACTATGCTTTTGCTTCCCTTAGTTTGCAGAAAGTAAAATGGAGCTTAGAGAAACCAATCTAGAATGCATTTTTTTTTAAATTTTAGATAATTATCAGAAGTGTTAACAACAAAGGCTAATGAAGACAAAGCTTAAGTTGCAAAGAGAGTCAGCACAATTTATCCTAAGAATTGTTTACAATGAACAGTAATAATGACATGAAAGGAAGTTAATTTTACTATTGTTACTATTATTCAGGAAATGAAAGCATTTCAGAATGAACTGCACTTTAAAATTAATCTCTTGGTATCCAGAAGAGCAAACTTCAAGTACTTGAGAAGTTTATAATCCCTCTTAGGAAGTTAACATCATTGGCCATATAGAGATGTGTATTGCAATTCATTTTCTAATATGAAGGAAAAGTCACTCGTTCTTTTTTAAATCCTGAAGACTATTAATCTTTAAAGCAACTTTCCATTACATATGCTCAAACCTTTTAGAATGTTGTATTGTAAATACATTAACTTTCCCCAGCTCAAAATTTATTATGTCTCTCTATATATTGACTACAGCTATTGAATCAGCATTTTCAGTATTTAAAGAAACCTGATGGTGGTACCAATTGTATTATTTGGTAAGTGATTTCAGCTCAAAAAACATAGTATTGATTAGACACCAGTTTTGCAAGAAGTAAACAAACTGAACATCTATTGCTTTCTCTTCTTGTGGATAAATATACGTGGGTGTATATATTTAAACATATACACATATACACATAGCTGTTTATTTTGACAAACATGGCTTGACTAGCTCCCTTAGGGAATTGTGCCATTAATCAGCTAATCATGAATGGAAAATTGTCCATTGGGCACTAAATTCATTGGCAGAATATGCAAAGCCACTTCACCTAACTGATTTTTCAAATTATTGGAGAGGCTGGGTACAATGCTATGTATGAGTTGAGAACTGATTTTCTTAAATACAACATGAAACTCAAAAGTTTTTAAGTATGCATGCCTGCTACTGCCCTTTGTTGTATGCAGTGAAACCTTTTTAAAGTTTGAGATGTTTACAGCACTGGAGCTGACTGAACTCCAAGGTTCATCTCTCTGAAGTAAGGACTGTAAGCCCTATTGCTCCTGATAGTCTTGGTGGGCAGCAGAGAGCTTATGCTATGAGTAAATCACACCTTTATACTATTTAGGCCTCGGTGCACAAAGCTGTTTCACCTCTGCTGCAGAAATTCTCAGGGCACTGGTACTGAGTCTTTGAGAATTGTGATTACTTCAGTAAGGTGATAACATTAAACAATATCTCCACAGAAAAATACATATATATATAAATATCCAGGACACAGATATAGGTATCATGTAAACATTAAAAAAGTATGTTAAATAACCTACTAATTTCTTTCTTAAGACCATGGATTTGATTCTTTCTGCCCCTGAAGACAAGATTTAATTTATTGTCATTGATGTGAGCAGTATCTTACAGCTTTCATATTGTAACATCCTTACTATTCTGAAAAACCACATTCTCTCATATGCAGGCACTCCTACCCAAGAAACTTCTCTGTACAAATTTTGTCTAATATAATTTCAGTCAAACGTCTAGTATTGGCAACCAGTGAAACTCTTCCAGTGCCAATACATTATCAGAGCTTGTGGCTGATTTTACTAGAAGCAAACTGAAATCTAACCCTGAATTTAAAAACATTTCACATATTAAGTCTATGATACAGAGAACTTTGAAACTATTTTCAATTTGATGTGTCCTCACAAAAGGCAGACAGATGGTCAGTAGTAGAAAAATAAAGAAAAATCCTGCAGGAAATCTATTTTAACGTTATTATAAATTCATATTAGAAAAAAAAAAAAGCTATCAAAACAATTCAGGGAGCAGTGGTGCACAATTATTTCTAGGGCAGGTTTTTGTATCTGTAAGGTAAACATAATAATGAAAACAACAAATCTGAGTTCCAGAGAATAAAGCTTGGCAAGATCTTGAAGCTCCTCTAAGATTTATATTCTTTCAATTTTTGACCAGTGCTGAATCAACTGCTCTGCAGATATGGATTTTCTGATTTTTATGGTTTTGTTTGATGATTCTTATAAAAAACAAACAAACAAACAAACAAACAAAAAAAGAAGATATAGGCTGCAGTGTTGGTGAGTGAAAAGTTTTTATAGTTCAGTGTGTACTTCAAAAATATGCCTTATCTTTGTGTCCTGCCTATGATGGATTTTTATAAGTGAAGGTTTCACTTTTTTTTTTTTTATTACAATAAAATACCTCCTTGCAATTTTTTTTACTCCTTATTCCCACTTTGAAGATACAGCAGTACACAAATTAGTTAGAAAAGACAGTACAACAGCAGTTCCTTGAAGAGTTTTATACAGGAGGTTACAGAAAACATAAAAATCCTTCTCTGTCTTACCAGACATCTGACTGCCATGAGGACAGGTGAGAGCTTTAGAAAGTTTGCCACAGTCACAGTCCACCTCTTTGTGTACCCCTCAGTGCCACGTTAGGATAAAACCATCTCAGGCAAGTTTTGAATGTCTGTGCTGGCCTCATCCTCCTCCCCATTCTTCAGGATGACACCTGAATCTAATTCTATCAGGGAATTACGGGAAAATTTAATTAGGCTAAAGTGACCTTAGAGGTCATTTTGTGCAAACTCAAAGCAGGGCTAACTTCAAAGAGAGATCTGGCCTTCCCAGCAATGGCTATTCCACTGACCCCCTGAACAACCTCTCCCTCTGTATCATCATTCTCATCACCAAGAGCTTACTTTCAGTTGTACCTATATACAATGCTGTAGTTGGGGCAAAATGATTATAGTTACCTCAATAAGACCTGTTAAGAAAAGAAGCGCATCTTAATAAAAGCACAAAATGACAGACCAAAGAGCAGCTGCTGTGCAATTGTGACCACATATTTTAAAACTACTTCTAATTTCACATTTCTTTCTCATGTATGTTGTTTGGGGCATTTTAAACAGTTCTTCAAGTTTGAGACAAAGAAGTTTAAGATCACTTTTGAAGACACAGCTTTTGGTATCTCTGGGCTTCACTTCTGAAAAGTAAGAATATACTTCATAGGGTATTATGCGTGTTAACTGTAAACAATTGGTATAATTCTATTCATTGGTTTAGAATGTTGCACTTAAACTGTCAGTACCTGCAGATTGCCACTAAAAGCACTCCATAAAAGTGCCTATCACTACTCTGGAACATAGGCTATCCACAGCTCTCATCCAGAGCCTCACTTACGTCAGCAAGACTGTTATTCTTGCAACTTTAGGAAGTACAGGGTACTGTCCTATTTCTGAGTTGTAATCAGACATGAAGTATGAGATGCTTCCTTTTCTGTTATGATGGGTTATAAAACATGGATCCCACCGTATTGCCAATTTGCTGTAAGGATTTCTGCTCACAGCCTTGACTCTCTCATAGGATAACACTTTTCTTCAAATTGAATGTAAGATTCTGGCTAACAATTTTTTTCACAAGACTGGAATTTAGAGTGTGTTTATGTTTACACCAGTAATGAGTTATGAATCCAGACAATTAAACACACAAGTGAAAGCATTCAGCTTTTACAGGCAATGGAAAGGCAAGGCCTTTTGGCCTTAATTTTTTCATTTGCATATGCAAAAATAGAAATCGGATTGAGAAACTTCTGAAAATTTTGTATTTTCATAAACAATTGTGAAGCCAACATCATAATATTGCTAAAAATACAACAGTTTTCAAAAACCTATTTTCAGTGCTTCCTCCAGCATGCAGTGTATCTGCAGTTATCTATATGGTCTTTAAACCTACTCCTCATTATTATCAAGCTGTTTAAAATATAATATTTAATTTGAGGAAAATACATTTCCTATATATTTTGTATTTCAAATATAAAACCACATAATCATTTACACCTAAAACAAAATTAGGGTCTATAATTGCAGCAATATTAAAAAATAAACTGGATGATTTTCTAGAAGAACAAAACTTTCCTAAAACAACCAGATTTTTTTTTCATTCACAGCTGCAAGTTGAATAGAAAAAGAAACTTGTTACTAAGCAAGGAACGTATTTGTATTAGCAAATCTGGGACATGATTTAAGGAAGAATAATACAGAGCTGATAAAACATTACACAAGCACTTTGTACAGGCATCACAGTAAATTATCTAGTGCTGTCTGTGTTTTCTCCACTTTACCATGAAAGGCATTTTTCAAATAATTGCTATACACTTTCGGGGTACTCTTGACTCCAGAGAAAAAAAAACTCCTTAGTTGTAAAAATTTTTAAATTAACGATTATGAAAGCATATTTCTAACCTTCCTAAAATCCTTGAATTTCATACTCAGCCCCATCACCTTTAACACTATTCTCCACATGGCTTTGATACTAACCATTTGGTGATGATAAACAGAAAGGCATGCTATGCAAATGATATATAATTTTGTGTTGCATTCCCCATACCATATTATGAATCACACTAGAATTTCAGTGGTCAAGTCATATACTTTGTTCGGCCAGGCAGCATGTGACGTCACTCCCCTGGTAATCATAAGCATTATGCAGAGATTTTATCTGCTGCTCAAGAGAAACCTGTAATTAGTGACTAAGCCAACCAGATCTAATAAAATGCTGGGGTCTTCCAATTCCTATAAGCACGCACTACTCAAACCCATTTAAAGCTCCCACTGCTGCCTAACCCACTATATGTCTTTTCAGAAAAGTGCATATTTTCAAAAAATTTAAGAAAATGCCACTTGTGCTCCCCACTCCCTTGCTGTGGGTCTGAAAGGTTTCTGAGATACCACTGGTCATGGAAGACCATTATTCATCTCATGTGGCTATCTCTAAACTGATGTGAGTTTTCTGACAACGAGCCCCAGTACCCTCATATTAGGAAGCTGGTCAGTTCTAATGTACCCCAGTAATTTGGGATTTGGATTTTCCACACATAGACATATATTTAAGTATTTCTTGATGTTATCTTGGTTAGATTTGAATTAAGGGCTATTTCTTTTGGACAGTGCTCATACTTAATTAAACATTTTAATTTTCAGTTGGAGATGAGGTTTAGAGGAGACCTGAATTTGCAGTCAGGGATATTACTTTTACTGTAAACAGGAAATAAATAAACATCAAAGGATATCAGTGAAGAAAGATAGTGAACAGAAAAATTATGATGAAATATTATTCAACTTTTTGTGGTACTTCATTTTATCTGTCTTAAAGAAAGACAAAATAATCTTGTAGAACAGCATCCTCAACATACCGGACTCTTAATGATATCTTGAAGTATTGAAACTTCCTGCTCTTGCTTTATGGTTCTGTCAGAGCAGAGTCCCTTGATAAAAAACTTGCTTTACTTTACATGTCCTGCAGACCCTGCTGTAGAATATCCAGTGTCCAAGATGTTTTCTACAAAATGTTGTTTTTTTCAGTCTGACCTGCTTCCCACCTTCAGTCCTTTTGGTCGTTCTTTCAGCCTCACAGAAGGAATACTTCTGAGAAGGTATTTTGGGGGGGTCTTTATTATGGGGGAAAGGAGTCCAAGAGATTAGAGAGAGGATTGCTCCCTTTGCTACCTGCCAATACTTTCTGCTGCTGGAAGAAGTGCAGAGTTCCTGAATGCTCTCTCCATGGGTAACAAAGGAGTGTGAGAAATTTGTTAAATGACCTTATTATCACCAGGAAGTCTGTATCTATTAAGACAGACTTAGCAGTTTTGCAGCCTGTAGATGCATACTGCTTTTCTTGAAGACATTAATAAATTGTATTAATTCTCTGGACCAGATTGTACCAAATTTATTTTTGTTAAGCAACACTTGCTAATACTGAACACTTCCAGAAGAAAATATGACTCAGCAAGGGTGGTGGGAAGTAGACTTTTATGTTAAAAATTTATTTGTACCTTTTAAAACAAATACAGATGCAATTCTGTCCACTTACTTTCTCACATATGGATGCATTCTTTCATCATGAGAAAAAACATTCTGAAGCAAAAAGAAAAACTGAGTTATGGTCCTTCAGATGACACAATGGGGATACGCTGTAGTTTTGCAGTATACATGCTGTTTGTCACAGATGGCTAGTTTCTACTTTTGCCTACCTTGCACAAGGTTCTACCCTTCCTGCTGTCAGCTCTCCACAGACCCCATCTCTTGGCTCTTTGCGGCTGGTTTCCTTCCCACTAAGCAAGAGGAACAGCGGCCACTCCAGAGCCCACCCCTGCCATCCACCATGTCCCTGACTCGCCCAATTACTTCTAATCGCAGACTTGGATTTGCCACATGGGGATTTCTAATCTGAGGGCTAGAACAATAGCAAGTGGAGCACTGTATGCAGGTGGCAGCAGAAGACAGTTCTGGCTTCCACAGCACTGCAGCCTGAGACATACAGTTCACAACTCCCCTCCATAGAGTTCACCAATACATTGTGTCACGTACTGTCTTAGGTGTTCTTATTTCACTTTTGTATGTGTAAAGCACTTAAATTGGTTAATGACTTTAGCTATGCACTAAGCATAGCACTTGTCATTAGCAGTCTCGTGCGTTTATGCTATATCTTTAAATATTATGTTTGAACATTATCTTCCATAGAACAGGTGTACTGCATAGATAGTGCTGTGATGGACTTTAGACATCCTGCTCGTTAGTCCTTTACAAGGCTGCTTATTGTTGACACTACTAGGCACTCCAGTGCTTCAAATGTGTAGCTGTAATAATTGCATTTCTGTCTCTCCAGGCCTGCATGACATCTCTTTAGCCTAAATTCTGAGGCTGTATTTTTTGGGAGCAGTTTACATATGAAATGTAATTCTAAGTATCTTGCACACAAACCATTTCCACAGTTTCATGTGCTCCTGGAACAAAGACTAAATTTTGCTTTCTAATACTCAGATATGAGTCTCATACCCAGATAACCACAGTATCTCTATTTCACCTCTATTCTGGTGGAATTGGTGGGAAAATGAACCTTTCTGAATCTGGATCTCCCTCCTAATCCCACAGGATTACAGAATACACAGGCAAACTGAGAATTTGTTTCTCGGATCTCAACCCTGCAAACACTATTTCTCATAGATGTGCCTTGGTAGAAAAAGTTAAAATGGCTTAAGACAGTATCACTTTCCAGTTTAAACTCTGCCTCCTGGCCAGACATTGCTGCAATGAGTGTTTAAGTTAGAGGTGAGGTTAGTTCGCACTGAGATAATAGACTAAGAATTCGGGTAGAAGAGACACAAACATGTCAAGTTTACTATGAAGACTTTTAAACTCTGTGAAGAAGCCTGGCATACTGCTGTGGGCATTAATCTCTCCAATTTATTCATTTAAATCTACCAGATATTACTTGTCAGAACCCTTAGGCACTCAAATAATTTTACATGGTTGACTGACAGATTTTTTTGGTGTGTTGTTTAGGACTACTTATGCATGTAAACCCACTTGCTTGCCTAGACCTGTTTGGCACAAAGGCTGAAGTCTGCTGGATATTTTTGATGTGCTAAAACTGTCTAACTAATAAATTTATCCAGTCGTAAGAGCAGAACAATGGCTGAGCACAAGCATGCCACTCGGCCTGCTGACAAGCCCAAGGACATCAAAGACATTTTACAGGAACAGTACAAGTCATTGTAAATGACAGGTTATGTGCTTAAATATAAACCAAAGTCCATCAATATAATTTAGCATTTCTAGTAGCAACAAATAACTTACCAAAATTAAATACTATTGGCTCAAAAGGTGATGGAAACAAAGATGAGACACATTTGAAAGGTTAGAGTAGCTTCAAAAATAAAAGTTGGACTCAAGTTCTACTCTTCTCTGAAATATACTGCCTGCAGACAACCCACAGGGGAAAAAAGAGAAAAAAAACCCCAAACCAACAAAAAAACCCCAAACTCACCCACCCCCAAAAAAGAAACTGCACCAAACTACAATAAAACTAAAAGAAGCAAAAAGGGCTAAACCGTTGAAGAGCTGAAAAGGGTCATTTTCAGTGCTCCTGATCACATATTTAGCTTTTTTCTTCTTGGATTCTGGAATCAGGCAATTATATGACTATCTCAGCTTCAGCATCACCAGTCTGTATGGTTGCAGAGAAGTTAGAAAATAACACTTAAGAGAGACTTGGTATTTAGACAGTAGATAAAAATGGAACATGTATCTGGACATCCCCATCTCTCTAAAAACGGAGCTATGAACACTTTGAAGGTCTCAGTGCTTGGACTCATAGGGAAAAAGGTAACCATGTTTTTCAACTTTGCCTTTCAGAACTGTGGCCTGTTTTCATTTCATGGCTGCGCATTCAGTCTGTGGATGCCAGAGCCGTTGAACTTTGCTGGCAACCAGACTCACACAAAATAGGGATCTATCTTTTGGAAATTTATTTTTAATATACAGGGAAATGTGAAGGCCGCTGGGGGCTGAACTTCTTTATATGTAAGATGGGGAGGCAGTGAAACATTTGTGGGAGGCTGTTGCCTGCAACAAAAGTAGACTGTCCTGCTTCCACAACACCCATAGAAAACTACTGAAATTAACATGAATAACTGAATGGATTTCAGAGCATTTTTAAGAGAGATCTAAAGGCAGAGCAACACAACTGAGTGTAACAGACTGAAAAACCAAGGCGTTTGTGAACAACTGCCATCGTGTAACACGAACGACCGTTAGATTAAACGATGGGATCAAAACACACAGCGAGCTGACAATCAACTTACGTTTTCACTAATAAACGGAAATTGTACTAATTACAATTCACGTTCACAATCATACAAAGACGCAGTGCTGCAAATTAAACACTGTAAAAACAAAGTACAAAAAATATTTTTGCTATGTTAGGAATGTTTATTTTCTCACTAACCAGCTCATTGTTTTCAAGCACTACATTCCCAGTATGGCCATAAGGAGCACACAGCAATCCCAGCAATGTGGCGCAGAAGCGGGGCACCTCAGGAACCCCCGAAGCAGAAACCGCGGCGGCAGAACCCGTCTCCGGTCTCACCCTCCGCGCGTGATCCACCGGCTCCGTGTTGGAGCTTATTTGGAGTCGGATGCTTTGGCAGAAGGCAATGCCCGCGGGAAGCCCAGCAGCCATCCCCACACCTGGCCCAACCAAGCCCTCCCTGAGCGCTTTAGCTTCGGGCCATTCCGAACACCCAGAGCCGACCCCTGGGCTGCGGTCTCTCTGGGACAGGGCGTGAACGTTCCCGTTTTCCTCAGCGCAATCTGCGCGGAAAAAAACTCAGGAGAGCGCTAAAATGCGGCTCTATAAATTCATCCCAGAGGCTTGTCCGTCTAAACTCTCCTCACCCGGCCCCCGACAGGGCCCTTCCCGGCCACCGCCTCGCTGCGCTCCCACGCTGCTCCCGCCGCCGCTCCGGCTCCGCGGGCGCGGAAGAGGCGCCCAACCCGCCATCAACGGCGTTTGGGGGCCGCTTTGTTCCTCCCCGCCCGCGATCCCAAACTCCCGTCCCGACGAGCCCTCCNGTGGGGCCGCCCTCACGCCTCGGCGCTGGCAGCGCGGCGGCGGTCGCCGCGGGGCACAGCGCGGTGCGGAGCGGCGTTCCCGCTCTCCGCGCATCGCTCCGCGCCGCTGCAGCGAGGCAGAGGGAGGAAAGGTAGGTGGGTGCGGCCGCTCCCCTGCTGCGGGCTGCGGCCGCCTGCTGGACGGGCCGGGGGTAACTGTGCCCACCGGCTCCCTTGGCGGTGCTGGCGGCGAGCCCGCCCCGTTGGGGCTGCCAGCTGCCACGGCGCCCGCGGGGGGAGCCTTCGGGGGGAGCGGGGGAGCGGGTTAACGATTAACTGTCCTCTGCCGCGGTCCCGGCGCCGGGAGCGCCGTGGGCGCCCGGGGTGTGCGGGCTGAGGCAGCCGGGTCTGCGCCCTCGATGGGAGGCAGCTGTTCCTGCGCTGCGCGGCGGGGCGGGGGGTGACCCGCGGAGCTCCGCGGGCGCGGGGAGCCCTCCGCAGGGCTCACCCACCCCCCTTCCTCCCGTGCTTTGCCGTCGGAGGCTGTGGGAGCGGAGCGGGGCGGCGGGGCGGGTCCCGGCCCTGCGGTCACCCGCGGCGGGAGGCTTCGCTCCGACACCGGCCCAGCCGGGAGCCGCCGATGCAGCCGGGCTGTGGTCCTTCCCCCGCTGGGGATCCTGGGGAGATCCTCCGGGTGGCGAAGAGCAGCCCGGGCGTCAAGCGCATCTAGTGATCTCCTTCCAGCACAGCGTGGCAGGAGTAACCTTGACAGTCCCCCGGAACGGCCATCGCTGCCTGCCGTGTCTTCCTCTTTGAACCGACTTTGCTGATGGAAAAGTAAAACTTACAGCATCTGTCATCTTTATAGTCTTCTGGCACACAGATGCTGCTGAAGCCTGAAGTTCATGGAAATATTTACCCTCTTTCAGAGTAATGTGTTACTGCTTTTTTTTCATCTTAGATTGCCCTCTGTCAAACAGGGGAGCCTACATTTCAGGAATTACATCATTTAGCAAATCCCTCTTTCTCTACATATAAGCTGTCTTTTAGTATGTCTTCCACTTGGCTGTTTTCCTTTTGTGAGTCAGAACTAGTGTTACAGCTTTTCATTGCTTGAACAGGCTCCACAGACCCATGACACCTCTCTTAAGTGTTTTAGGAGTTGTTGCTCATGTGATGGGGATCATCTGGCATCACTCCGTGCTTAATGTTACTGAGGCAGACAGGACCTTACCCTTTTCCAACCCGAAATGCTGGAAGATGGCAATATTGTATTTTGATTCTGTTCTGATGATGACATCTAATCAACACTGCAGCATGTAACTGTAGAGGAGGTCTCTGACCTGCCATCTCTTCTAGGAGAGAGGAATAAGCAGACAGCAGGGAAGTTATACCTTGTTGGTGATGTATTGAGTTAGCAAGTCGTAGGTTTCTCTTTGATATCTGTAGTTTCCAAGCACCCTCTAAACCTGAAGTTTTTCTGTAAGTGCAGTTAGCTATTTTAATGAGGCCTCAAGAACTCCAAATATGATTTCTTTTTTTTTTTTTTTTTTTTTTTTCACCCTCTGTGAAATATAGTTTTACAGTTTTTGGCTCCTAGGGAGAATGATCCCCTGTGGGGTTGATGGTATTTTGCTTGATAAATTACTTGAAAAAGGTCTCTTTCAGTGAAGGACCTTTCTGCCTGGGGGAATACAGTTACGGTGCAGTCATGGCACTCTCCCGTGTACATACTCTCGATTTTCTTTAAAAATATGCCTTAGAAGTTGGATGATGTCTTTAAAGATGCTCTAATATGAATCAATGAAAATAAAAAAATATGGTATTTTTAGAGTGGAGGGAAAGGACTGTATTGGAAATTGTCATTTTGTGATAGCTTCTGCAGGTGAAGGAATTTCCAGGTGGAAAAAGGTCTATGAGGAATTGTGCGGTGGAAAATAAGGGGTGTGTTTTACCCCTGAGTAAGACTGTTTGCTGGGGAGACCAAGCTTGCTGTTAACTCACACATGTTGATTTCTTATCTCAAATTCATTTATCTTCAAGATTGAGTGTCCCTCTAGACATGGTTTGGGGCTGAACATTTAGGGTCAGGGAAGTGTGACGGTAACACAGTAACAGTGTGGTGATAACACAGTAGCACAGTAACCTGTGCTGTAGAACGCCCGAAGAGAAATATGTTTTTTCTTCCAGGTGTGTCTTCAGGTCACCTTGCCCTTGTGTGTATGTGAGATTTTTAGACAGTGAGGATAATATAAAAATAAGCTGTTTATGGAGTTGTTGGTATGAAGGGGTGTTTTTTCCCTGTCCTAGTTCAATATTTTTTGTTACACGACTTCAAGGTACTTATACTGGAAGCTTGCTTCTTAAATAAGATGGATACATCAATAGCTACCTCTTGTGTTTGCACTGTTGTTAGTAGATTAAAGCATACGTTTTAGAGAACTTAAAAGTAGTGTTTTTGTGTGTTTGTTTTTTTTTTTTTTTTTAATGCAGCTTTAAAAACTCTATGGGTTAAGATAACTTTTTTATTATGAGTAAAATTCTGTGGAATGGTAACTCTGGAAAGGAGTAGCTGTTTGTCTGTTTTGGGAGGAGGTATACTGTCTAAATAATAGTGTATTTGTTCATTCTTTCTCTTTTCTTCCTTTGTAACTGCATGTTCCTGTCCAGTGTACAGTTGGTAAATTATAACAGTTTTGTACAACCTTGGCAATGTTAATCATAATTTTGGAAGCCTGTGTTTGTGTAATGTGATGGTAAGACAAATTAATTCCTCCTGTTTTTAACCAAGCAGGACTGTTTTGACTTATGTGCATACAGAGACAAATCAAGTCCTTCAAGAGAACACTTAATTTGCTTAGCCCTTGATTGGCGGTCTCTAGTGATGTTAGGGATTTGAAAAATGGATGAACTAGAAAGCCTTGGCATTAATTTGAATTGTAGCCTGATATGCCAGTGAATTCATTAATACACTTTTGCATATGACTGCAGCAGGCAGTGCTAACTGTATAGAAGCACACTTAAATTTAGGCTCTTGGTCTGACTATTTGTTATTCTGAGTCAGGACACACAAAGTAGGATAAATCTAGGATCTTATCAATGCTAATAAACACCTGATTGTTTGTGGTTGCCTCTTGTATAACATTCCTTGGTTAGAAAAAAAACCCCACCTGGTTTAATTGTTCGCTGTTAAGGATTAGTATCCCAGACAGATTTCTTGGAGGAGAAGAGAGCAAAATAGTAACAACAACTCAAAACAAGAAATATATTAACAAGAGAGCAGACTATTGGTTTTCCTGCCCAAATGATGTCGCTGAACATTTAGCCTGTGATATGAGAAGGGGAACTCCGGTTCTAGGAGCGGGTGAGGGGAAGTATGTTGCTGGTGACTTTTTTTTTTTTTTTTTTTTTTTTTTTTCCCCCCGTTTTTTGTGGGTGTTTTTTTTTTTTTTTTTTTTTTTTTTTGCCTCCCCTGCTTTGTGTAAGCGGCTATTGCAGAAGTGAATGATGGTTTCTTGGGAAGCAAATTCGTGTCTGAGGCTATATATAGCAGGAATAAACTCCTGAAATGTACGCGCTGGGTAATGGAGGGGAGAAGGGAGACCAGATCATTTTACAAAATTGTTGTACTCTAACTTCCAAAACTCCATCCCCCAAAATCTTTTTCCAGTAGTCCATTTTCCATCTCTGGTATGCATTTGCTGGTGACTGTTGACATGTGGCTCTGGACCTTATAGTTGAACAATAAGGTGCATTTTTTTCTATCTTAAGCTTAGGCAGGCATCCTCTGTGCCCAAAGTCTTTGACACAGTTGATGCTGTAGAGTTTCTTTGTCATAAGTCCAGAAGATACCAATTCCTTTCAAATGGGATTGCATGACTGTTGATTAGCTCTATAACAGTATGTGTTCCTACTTTCCCTTTTATATTTTTTCTTTGGCAGATCGTGTTGGGAAGGAGTTCCCTGTTGTGCGGTTGTGCTGTAGGCCTGGGAGCAGTTTGGACTGTAACGTTCCTGGAAGAGTGGGCTGTGTTCTTTACAAAATAGCACTTATGTTGGATTTGTGATACTTGGAAGACCTAGTTTTATATATGTGTGTGTTTAATGTTGCGAGCTTCTGACTTTTATGTGTAGATTACAGTTAGTGTTAATGCAATGACAGTAGCCCTAAGGGGAAAAAATCTAGACATTTCTGATCTGTAGCATTTTGATTTCCTTAATAAAACAGGAGCATTATGAGCATTCAAGATTGCTCAGCGGTGCAGAATTTTTACCAATGGTTATGCATACAAGTCGTTAAAAGTTTTACTGTCATGAGCTCATATAGATTAAAGCCCAGCACTGAACGCTAAACTTTTCTTCATTGCCCTTTAAACTCTCTTCTAGTTTTGCTGTAGATGTGAGAACAGGGCCTGCTCAAAGAGTCTCTTTTTTGGTTTTTCCTACCTTGACTACCTTGTGTGGTAAACTTCAGATACTTTCCCTTTATTGCCTCTTTTTAGAGATTGGGTTTTATATCTTTGAAGTTCCAGGTAGCATAAAACTAGAGTAGTATAATTACAGCCAGATCTGTTAATAGGGGAAACCCCCAAATTATATATGAAATACTTCTGATGGAGAGGCTTTACAAAAAAGGTTTCTGAATAATTTCAGTCTTGTCTCTGCATAAACCAGTTCAGCAAAACCTGTGTCAGTAATAAATAGTAAACTTCTCTTGAATTAAATTTCAGTACAAGAATTTAACCTACTCCTACTCCAGTTAAACTGAACCAAAGTAAACCTGGTTAAATAATGAATAAAATCGTGCTGCTGTGGGAAACAATTCCTTTGGCTTGAAATATTACTATAACACAATTGGAAATGTAACTTGTACAGAATTTGGTGCTTGCCCGCAATTCATCTGTGAACCAGGTCTTAGAAATACTTGCCACTTCTTTTTGGTAACTGTGCTGACTAACAAGTCTGTTGTTTGTGTTTTGATTTTGGGTCTCCTTTTCACAGGTAATTCTGTGCTATAGACTCAGGCTGTTTTAGAGAAATCTCTCTTGTATTTTTCAATTATGTGCTCACAGAACCAAAACTGTAATTCCCTAAATTTGCTTAAATTTATTTTTTTTTTTAGGATTGTTGAAGTGCAAAATTGGAGGATGTTTCAGTTCCATTTCTTCCTTTCCACTTGCTAGTGTATTTTGGAGGAGGGGAAGAACAAACACTTGGCCTTATGCAGTCCACACTAGGAAACTCCCTCTTGGTAATTAAGCTTCCTCTTGAATTGTTTACCTTTGTGGGCCATTATCTGAGCATATAAGCTTTCTCTCTTCATTTAAAGGTTGCCATCATTCATAATATATAGAAAGAAAGAATATGATCATTTATTGACAGATTAGTGTTAGAGTGAGTTCCTGTTCATTTATTTTCTTGAGCTTGTGTGGCAGGTTCCTGACACTGTAATAAAAAGTGTCCAAAAGCTCTGATATGCCCGGAGGTTAGTGACTAGTTTGTTAGCACCTTTCTGACTTTACTATGAACCTTAAAACTGGTTTTAGGAATATGTTCACTGTAGGTTAATAAACAACTCTACCCGCTAACAGCATACACACACTTGGTGTTGGGTCATTATCCTTTCGGGCAGCTTGCACTGGAGAAGGGATGGGTGCTCAGATGAGATGTGCTCCACTTGTGCCTGGCAATGCAAAGGGACTTACTGGTGATGTGGTGGCCATGAGTTCCCTGCTGATATGCAGCTAATGCAGCTGGGCTCTGTATCTGTGCCTCTGCCACTTTTCTTCACTGAATGCAAGGTACTAGATGCAGAGAGACAAAGATGGTGTCACATCTTTGCATTGGAAAAAAACAACAGAAGAATTTACATTCAACTGCCCAAAGCCTCCTAAAGACAGGTTTAAAGGTAGGTGTTGAAACTCAGAATTCACAACTTCATTTTGCCATTTTTAAAATCAATAGCTACACCGAATGTTTGTATGAAGAAAGCAGTCTGACGTAAAAATACAAAAAAAACCCCCAGAAAATCACAGAACTGAGGGTGGACAGGACTTCTGGAAGTCCCTTTTTTTTTCCAGATCTATTGCACCTATTTTTTTAGAAGCAAAGCTTCTTTCAAGATTTTTGCTTGTTTGTTTTGGAAGATGTAGAAAGGAAATTGATGTTTGTAAATTCAGCTGTTCACTAGTTAAGACAAACTGTCTAATTTAGGAGGTTTTGTTTTGTTCTTTTTCCCTTTGTTTTGTAAGCAGACATCTGAGTGAGGCCAGGGAGGCATTCACAGGTGGAAGTTGTTCTCTAGACCTGAAATTTTCCTAAAAGAATATTTCCGAGCTGTCTTAAATGGAGACCTTTCAGTACTCCATAGGCCTGTTCAGAAATGTTGATGTTCCATCTGTTTTCCCTGTGGCTTCTGACCTCAGTGCTTTGCTTTCCTGTTGCAGGTTGCATTAACAATCCATGCTGTATTAGAAAAGGTGGAAAGATGATTCTGTTTCTAGGCAGAAGGAATAGTATTGTTAGTTAAAGTTGTACCCAAACTACTTATTTTTGTCTTGTTCAGCGTAGAAGTTCAATTTAATTATGAATAAACTTTCATTACATTGTTGGAGGAATGATTATTTTGGACTGGTTTTAATAAAACCTCAGCTTAATGGAACTGAAATAATGTGTATGTTCATTTAAATTGTAAAAATATCAGTTTTACTGTAGCCTGAATGCATTTGCAACTTGCTCAGAAGTGACTGTCAGAGGAACAAAGTTATGATTCACCAGTGTATGAAATGCTGGGTACTTCCCATGTTGCAGGTAATGTAGTAAGATCTTTATTTGAAGAATGCAAGCAAGACTGAATATATACATGTTTTTAACATTTTTTTCTGCAAATTAGTTTGATTGTGTTACGTTAGCAGACTGAGGTTGCTTTAGGGTAGTGTATTCAAATCACCTTCAATTCACCAGCGCCTGAAATTTGCTTACAGAAGTTCATAATCGAAGTGTGGGTTTTTTTGATGATTTTGACTTAATTTAGCTCCTGTGGGAATAAAGAAGATGTTCTAGTTGACTTCATTGAGACTTGAACAGAGCAGCTAGGCATGCATTGTCCCATGGAGCTGCTTTGGGTAAGTTTCAGGCATTCCTTTAATATGTGACTGTGGGACTAAGTGACGTAAGTTTCTCAGATACTAAAGCTATAGGTACAGTATGTAATCTATTCTTGAAATATCCAAATGTAAGATTATGGATTTTTGTTATGGTGACTGGTTATATCTTGCAATGCTGTTAATTAACCTGCACTTAAATATAAACTGCATTTTTGCTTGAGTCTGCGTTTAAAGCTAGAGTCTCGTGTAAGGCCTTGCATTGACTCTTGTGAGTTGGCACTGTCTTCTTCAGGCACCTGATTCTCCTTTGACCTGAGGTGTCCGCATTTCCTGCGTATTCAGTGGAAGGAGTTTAAAGCCCTGAGGGCATGAATTGGATCATTGTAGTGTTTCACAAAATAGTAATGGCGTTACTTCATTAAGCAGTATGAGAAAGCATGAACAGAAATAGCTTTTATGTGAGTTAAGAATAAGGCAATATGATTTTGTGACTGTACCACATTAAGTGATATTAGCTACGTCTGTAGGTTACGCCCCATTTATACCCATCTGCACACCATACCACTGTCCCTTGAATGCCCCAAGTCACCAAGGTAATACTGAGGTATGGGTGGTTCTTGTCCCCAGCCCAGGAGACCAGCTGTATGAGGGTGTCACTTGAGAAAGCTTTGTGAAGGTAAGAGAACTTACTGATCTATGAAGTTTCTCTGCATAAAGTTGGGACCTGTAACTTACATTTAATGCCTTGATAGGCTTTTAAATATGACTTTTAACATATTAAAATGAAAATAAAACCTGTGTTTCTGATACGAGATTTTAACTGAATGCCCTTATCTGACAGGTTTAGTATGGCAGCCCTTACAGGAGTGTGAAATCAAAATGTGTATGCTTTGGTTAAGGAATCTAGTAGATGTGAGTGATGTATAGGGAATCTTCAGACCGCTTGAAGAATTACATAAAAGAAGACTATGTTCTGGTCAGTTGCTAGTCAGTGTCATTTTACGGGATGAGAAGTATGCAGTTAAAACTCTGGTAGCTTTAAAATTCATGCATCTTAACCTCAAAGATAAGAAAACCTCAAAGACAATTTTTGTCAGCTAAGAAACGTCTTGATTCTACTTACAAAATATATACACACATACATACTTTTCTTTATAAAAGAAAATGTGTATGTAATATGTATATACACACATACCTATTGGTCTTAGTCACCTGAAGTAAATAAAGCTGAGTTTTTATGTTGATGGTTATTCTTGTGAAATAGACAGTAATGTTTTGGGAGTAGGAGAATAAGTGCTTATGATGGGCTTTGTGAACTCATCTGTGGGTCCAATACTACTTTTAGTTAGTTGTGTAATAAGTGCTTGTAAGTACTTGCGTACTTCTCATTCATTCTTATAGAAATAACTGCATATGCATGAGAGTGAAGGTTTGGGCTGAGGTAAGGCTTGATCCTGTTTTCCTCAGAGTGCAGTAACTGCTTCTGCATCCCTGTTAGGAGGGTGATAAGAACATGTTTGCAACTCTGCTGCTTCTTCCCTGCCACTAGCTTATTAGGGAGCTGAGTGTTTCTGGATGTTCGGGTAAATAAAACTAGGAATTCTCCTGTGGTATCAGACAGTTGTTCATTTCATGTTTGTCACCTGTGGAAGCTTGTGAAGCAGTGTATAGCCAAGATGCTGAAATAGCTTGTGATTAGGTTCTTGTTTCAAATTATTTATCTGAAACCCTGGGGTTTTTGTGTGTGAAAGTAGGTTTGTTATTTATCCAGAAGCTGTGTAGGACTTGATATTTGTTCATTGTATTCCATTTAGTTACTGGGAAAAGTACAGGAACATGTTGTCTGTGCTGGTAACTCGGGTATCACTTTGAATGCTAAGTGAGGTTTCCTTACAGCCCCTTCTCAGAAGTGATGAGGCCGAGGAATGCAGCTGTGCATCATCTGCAGCACCAACCTGGCACCTGAGGTCCCACAAAGTGCTTACCAGATGCCGAGCTCTCCCACACATCCGTGAGCTGGGTGTGGTGAACAGTCATTTTCTGCTGAAGGAAATGACCTTAAGTGAGTTATTTAAGGTCATGCTATACTTCAGTGGTGAAACTGAAATAATAACACATCTTACTATTTTCATTTTTATAGATTGCCAGTGTATCAGACTTTATCTCTTAAGCAATTCAGTAAAAGACTTGAAATCAAATGCACATTGAGCTGAAGTCCCTTGGTATTGAAACTTGTGTGTTTATGCCATGAAGAATTTTGCCCAGTTGGTAAGAAAAACTTCTTCCCTTTTACAGTTTATAACAAACAAGCCCTTAAATTTCTAGAGTAAAACAGGCAGTGATATATATGGACTATAAGGTTTTCAGCCTCTGTGCATCTGTTGTGACTTGCCCTGTTGTCTGACATAGTTTGTGCGTGTACCCTGTCTCTGCATCAGAAGGGAATGAAATTTCACAGGTGGTGCAATAAAAGCCACCTATGTGAAGATGTGGCATCTAGGTGTTTCATAGGGGCCTGGTTTGGAAGCCAGAGTTGCATGAGTAAATTTGCTCACTTCCTGCTGGTGACAAAGCAGTAAATCCAGGGTTAGTTTTCTGTGTTTTCTTTTCATTATGAGGATTTATTTCATGTTCTTACCACATAGGCTTTTGTGAATGTGAAGATTTGTCCCAGCTTTGACGTGAGTGCTCGTATTAATTTTTGCCTTATCGTTTCAACATCTGCCTTTCTTCCCCCTTCCAAAAGGGTGCTACAAGAGAGAGGTGACAATATATGTCTATTACAGCTTTGAAAGAGAACCTTGTTCTTTTTAACAAGGGGGATGAGGACATAATTTTGCTGGCAGTAAGAGAAATAACCTTTTTACTTCATTCAGTGAGCTACCTTAGGGGAGTAGTAGGAATCAGAAAAGTGGAACCCAAAATATGATATAATGTGCTCTAATAAGCTATTCTGAATAAACTCTTCTTAAAATGGAAAAGAGATGTTGCAGGATTTCAGAAAGTGCATGCCTATAAATGTGTCTTGAGACAGGAAGAAGTGAGACTTTAGTACCTCTGAAACATGGAGTGATCTAGTGATTAACCTCTTTAACACTGAGGTGTGGAAGCTGTTGGCATTGTTTATCTGGTTAATGAACTAGTAGCACAGGTTTAGCTGTCCTTCTCAGATACAGATCATTCCCATGACCTGGTCTCAGCTGTGTGTTATTCTTCCTGATCTCACTCTAAATTTTCTGCCTTTATTAATTTTGCCTTTCTGTGTTTCTCATCTTGTCTTCCTTCATATGTGTCTTTGATCTTTCTTTCAAACCTTGTTTAGCAGTCCTCTGGGACCTCTTAAGGACTTAGTAAGTGTGTATTTCCTTGTCATGTCTCATCTTAAACATAAGCTGCATCTTTAGACAAAAAATTTTGACTTGAGATTGATTTCTTCCATTGACAGGATAGTTCTTTCCTCATTTTCTTGTTTCATTGTCTACATAATCAGACTTTTAAGGCTTATCTGGAAAAGTAGGTACCTTTTAGGGAGAGTAAGATGTGACATTTCTTTTCCAGCTTCCGTTTCTCTCTACTTGCCGTGTGGTGTTGTGGTGGTTTTTTTTTGTTTTTTTTTGGGTTTTTTTTTTTTTTTTTTTTTTTTTTTTTTTTTTTTTTTTTTTTTTTTGTTTTTTTTTTTTTTTTTTTTTTTTTTTTTCCCATTCACAACATTTCAGCTGTCATCCTTGTTGGAGTTGCATACTTTAAATGAAAAAATGAAGTTACTGATAATAAGGGATAAAAGGTTCTGTAAATGCCACTGTGATATATTCTGGGTCTTTCCAGCTGTGTTACTACACTCTGTGATAAGAGGATGTGAAATACTTCACACACGTGGAGTAAATAATAGCTCTTGGGAATAAACTGTTTTAAATTATCAGAGCTGTGTAACTTGTTCCAGAAAATACTGAAATGCAGAGCTGGAAAAAGTGTGGATAAAATGAGGGACTGAGCGGAGGGAGGGCCCTGGAGTTATATTAGATAAGTAACTAAATGATTGTTCCTTGTACTGTAGTGGAGCAAAAGAAAACAATGCTGTAAGGAGAAAGTAGGAGTGAATGGTCACTAAAAATAACAAAAAGGCAAATTTGAGGTGGTGGGCAGTTGTTTGACTCCAAGTAGAGTGCTGGCAAGTCTAATATATTTATATATATTTATACTGTACAGAGTGTTCTATATGTAATAAAATTTAAATTGGAGCAATGTACATTAAACAGCAAGAAGAATAGGTCTGTAAGTTATATTCTAATCTTTCATTGAAAGGAGTGATTGATTTCAGTATAGTATTAGCTGCGTAACAAGATACAGGACATGGAGGGGCTGCCTCTTCTTCTGGTTGGCACTTTTCCTTGTTCCAAGAAGTCTGAGTACTTTAAAAGTTGGTAATATCTCTGTCATATTTCTGAATTTTGTTGTGCATCTTTAAAATTATTTTTCAGGGTTAACTTTAGTATACACAATTAATTAGACACTTATATATATGAGACTTCTGTTTTTTAAGAGATGGACTTGTATCTGTACAACTGATGTACAACATCTTGTATCTGTAAAAAATCTTCTCTTATCTAGAGTATGAAGCTGAATAAAACCAATGGTCAGTTTGCAGAGCTTTGTTTTATTTCCGGTACACTAAAGACCTTAGAGTGGAAGAGATCTGAGTGCTGTTATGTTTTGGACTGATAATAAAAATGCTAGTAGATGATTTATTGATTGGTCTGGTATGTCGATAGAAGAAGTGCTGCTTTTTTTTTTTATTTTCCTGTGTCTTTAGACTGATTGGACAGTGGAGACAAGAAACATTTATTGGAAGATCTTATGAAAGGTTTATTAACAGTATTTATATATATATTTTTATATATTAACAGTTTATTAACAGATTTGCTTGATTCCAGATGAAAATCTTTCAATTCTCTTTGGGTTTCCTACGGAATTGTTCTTGCCTATAGTAAGCAAATAGTCTCTTTCAAGTAAGTCAAGCTGAGTGAGCAACTAAAAATAATAAATTCTAAAGAATTCAAAGTATGCATCTGGCTATTAGGGCTATACCCACACTTTTCTGATATCCTTATTTGAAAAACATCTCGCTTTCTTCACTTGCTGTGCAGATGACCATACAAAAGGTTGCTCTTTGAAGAAAGAATTAAACATCACTAGGCATAGTAGCTAAAAGCACAGAATGCACTTAACTCTGTCATCCTCAAACTCAGAATGTCTCCTGGATTTAGAAGCAGCTCTCATAATGATGTATCTTCTGACAAATTGTTATCCTTGTAAAAGTGAAATGGAAGCCTTTTAAGAATTTGTGAGAACAATATTTGTATCATGCCGTTTGCCTACGCTCATGGCTCTTGCATTATAGATGCTGATTTTTCCAGAGTAGCCTGTTTGTACTTGCAATATGTCTTGTATGAAATTTTTCTTGGAGAGACAAGGTTTCAAATACTAATAGATCCTGTAGCCTGTAAGACATGTATACTTTGCACATAAAATATGTTTCTTTCTTCAGGCAAAGGTTTTCTGGTTTGTGTGGAGCTTTTTTGGTCTGTTTATTTTTGCGTGTGGTGGGGTTTTTTGGTGGCTTTTTTTGTGGTGTGTTTTAGAAGCAGGGAAGAAGTTTGGTGTGTCTTGGGTTTGTTGGAGTTTGTTTTGTTTTGTAAATAATTCTATACTGCTTTTCCCCCCAGAGCATTTCAGAGACTAACTTTGGTTTTCTTCGAAACCTATCTCATAAACAAGAATAATAAAGATTAGGTACAGCAATCCTGATGGTATCAGTGTAGAATCCTGATGAAAACATCTGAACGTGTGGAAAACTAGGGTCAGGTGCCATAGCACAAAATGACCAGAGGAAAGCATATGGAGATATTTGCAGATACCCAGTGTGTCATCACACCCTCTTAAGGATAATGTTTAGTGATGCTCTTTTTTTGAAACTGCTTTGCCTATCTGTATGTGTTGTGATTCATCAGTGGCATCATTGTACCAGTTATGCTGGATATAGTCTGTTAGTTTATCTTTTGTCTCAGCATCACTCCTGGAATACATATTGTACATCTGTGTTCCACATAAACATTCTATTTAAAAAACATTTTGATCTATTGCATAGCTGCCAAGGCTTGAGTTCAGACCTTTGAGTTTCTGGGTTGTTTTATTTTTTTTTTTCCTCACTATGTCACAGGAATCAGTTGTGAAACTGGAGTGAGGAATGTGGGTCCTGCTTTGGCCTGAGGTGTTGATGGAAGAATTCTGTAAGCCTAGTAGTCTTTTTTTTTTTTTTTTTTTAAAGAATAAAACTTGCTGTATTCAACTCTCAGAAAGTTAGAGCTATAGCAGTAACACAGTAAGTGATCCTTACCAGAGTAAGGATAAAAATTTTGTTTGCAAACATATGCAAAATTGAATGGGTCCATCTTACTGTCTTTGTAGAGTATGGATAATATTTTGTTTGGTTAGATTCTTTGCTTTTATCTTTTGTTCATGTAGTGTTTAATACATTCTCTTAGTGATAATGTGTATGGTGAAATGCATGGCTGACTCCTCCTTGCGTAATGGGAGAGCTACTAGAAGAGTTCTTAAAGCCTCACAGACGGTTCTTTATATTTAACTATCTGTTCCGAAGATCTCTCTCAGGATTGAGCAAAATGAGGACAGAACATAATTAACTTTAAAGATACTTATGTATAGAACAGGATCCTGGCTCTATGTAAATGTACTACACTTACGGGTTTTGTTCCTCTGCTAAAAGTCTGTCCTACTGCTATTACAGGCTTGTCTTCATATGAAAATCGGTAGGACTTCCCTTCCTTTCCTTCTTTTCTTTCCACTTTCTCAATTTTTCTTCTTAACCTAATGTCATGTTTTTATTTTTCTTTGCTTTTTTTTTTATGTCCTGTTCCTTCCACCAAATTTCACTTGCCTACCAGTGGTTAAGGGTAGTACTTGCAGCAGGATGCCTACCAGATTATAGTGTGATTGGTATGAGAGCTTAATATTAAAAGAAGACTTTAAAGAAATAAAAAAAAAAAATGCACTGCTACCTGAAAAAAATATCTACGAAACCCTGGCATTTAACAAGTTGTAGAGTGCCACGCACATTGTAGTGATGACTGCTGGTCACAAAAGAATATTACTAACAATAATCTGAATAAGATTTTAAGAATCATAAAATAAATCTGTAGTTAATGGAAATTTGTTCAAAAATACTTTTCTTTTGACTTCAGCTTACATTCTCACAGCTCTCTGTACTTCCTACTATATTGTAACAGGGCTCAAAACCCCTGAGGTAAGCCATTTTTCTTTCCTTTCAGAAATGAACAGAGGAGAGAATTGTGTTTCTGGTGAAGACAGCTCTAGAGCTGAGTACAAGGAAATACTAGATCTGAACTGGTCTTAGTGCAGCTGTGAAAAGCCATCAGAGCAGTAAATAATTCTTTTGTATAGCAGCAAATACAACTAAAGGACAGTAAACATTTGGGTTTGATCTTGAATTGGATTTACATAGTTTATTTAACAAAGCTACCTGTTTTTAGAGGAGAAAAGCAGGAACTTGCGGATAAGGCAAGTAGCAATTTTAGGTTTTGTGTGTGCCTTCCTTGGGTGTTTGTACCTTGGGCTTACTGGATGTCACATACCTTGAAGCAATTAATATATTAACAACAGCTAGAAAAAAATACTGCATACATTTGCAAGCTCAGCAAACATTTGTCCTTTATTTTAGGCAGGCTCACAGGTCTCAGAGTAAACCTTTAAGGTACCAAATGTGCTGGTTCACTGAAAGCACATCTCGGTGTGAACACAGCTGTACAAGCTTGCTACTGGGAAATAAGATCCTGAGAAGGTTGAGTCCTCCTAACAGAAGTTGGAGATAACCTTGTGGTGTTTGTGGTGTTTGAAAGTTCTAGTTCTTTCTGTGTGTGTGAAACTGCATCTTTGCAGTACGAGGGAGGGAGAGAGTTGGGCAACCTTCCTGTGAGAGCTTCAGAGTCCATGCTGACTGGGTTTGAGAGCATTGTATGAAAAAATCCTGTAATCTGTTGGCACAGTAATGGTGTAGCCAGGGAGTAGGTCTGGAGTCTATTCTTAATCTGTGTGGAGTGTTAGCAAGTGAGAACAAAGGGAAGATGAAATTCATCTGATTTCATCACCACCGAGGACTGCAGTAGCAGGCAGAGTAACCTGTTGATTTCAGGTAAACTGTACAGTGTTGATTTAAAAAGCCCCTAAAGACCTTAGAATCACATAAGTTTGTTTATGAAACTTCAAAACTAATTTGAAGGGGGTTTGGGTGTTTGTTTCTCATGAGATCTTTGTTCTCCCTTTTACCTATACCTTCTTGATTCATATTTTGAAGTTATACCAGGATTGTACTACAAACTTCGATCATATGTGATTGTAGTGTGGTAAACTTCCCCCTCCTCCTTTTTCTTAAATAAAATTAAGGAAAAGAAAGTAAGTAAGTTCTCATTAAAGCTGTATGTTTAATAGCAATAAGGGCATTTTATTAAAACTGTGAAACTGTCCTAAATTGCTCTCGCAGCAAAATGCTGTTCTTCAAACAAAATGGATTTATGGTTCTTGGTTTATGAAGTAATCAAAAATGCAATCTACTAATATATTTGAATTGGAAGAAATAGACTCAAAGATCTGGTTAGTTTAAGATTTCTTTTGGAACTGAAGATATGTAAGAAGTGACAGTTGGTCACCTCACTGTTACTTTTCTTCAGGGAGCACACCCAAAAAGTCAATATATGGAGACTTGCATGGAAACTTACGTGGGGCAGCAGAAAGATACTAATTATGAAAGTGACCCTCCAAATACTGTTTTATTTTGGTATGTTTTCTATTTCCAGCTGTTTATTTACTTGTAATAGAATTAATGCAAATTACTTTAAGATTGACCTTTCAATGTTTCTTTCTTTTCCTTTTTTTATTGTATTTTTGGAGTACTTTCTCTGTATTATTAAAACCATGTGTTAGCCTAAAATGTTAATGTTTGTCAGTGAAGTTCATAATATCTTTTGATTCAAGGAAATGATGTGCTCTCTGCTCATAGATGGCCTTTGTTTTCTGTGATTGGGCTAGAAGGCGGTAACTGAAAGAGCAAGTTGCCATACAATTTAAGGATGCTTTTTAATTAACTTTTGCTGTTCTTCAAGGTAACTAATTAATGTATTCAATAATTCGTAAGAAACTGAAAGGAAATTACGTGGAATATTACATGGCTGTTTCTTTTTTGGCAGGCAATGCTTAGTATGTTCTGTTATTCCAGAAATGGTGTTCAATCTCAGCCTAATTTTGGAAAAGAAGGAAAACTGGTGGCTCTTTCTCTCTGGGGCTTGATTGCTACGGGGCAGAAAATTTGTAACTGTAGGAATGCACATAATTTGTGTTTGAAGAAATTAATAACCATAAGGAGAAAAATTAATGAGTTGGAATCTTAGATTTTTAATTTGTTTTCAACTGTCATTGGGGAGTGACTGGGTTCATTTAATGCTTCCCGTAACCTCTCTTCATGAATGTACTCTGACCATGTCTTTGATCATATCCTCCTTTTGGATTCTTGCTGGCTCTCATTGTAGACTTCTAGTTAAATGAAAATGACAACTTCAGTGTAAATGACATTTTGAAATCCATTTTCAAAGAGGCACTTAAGAATTTTGTCCGATTCCTTGTAGATGGCATTAATCCTCTTGCACTGCTTTTAATGGGTTTGTGGGATCTCTTAAGCAGCCGGAAGAGTGTCTTAGAACACTTGTCACCAGCACCAATTACAGTTCATAGAATGTGCCGTGCACTGCTTGCTGCTATTCTGCTGAGCTGTTCTAGCATGGATGCATTGTGACCTATGAGTTTGCTGCATGCTTTCTATCCTATGCATAAGCGTTGCAGTTGCCTCATGCTTATGTGTCACGAGTATGGGCATGAACCTGGTGTGTAATACAGAATGTTGATGTACTAGAGGAATGCTTGGCAGAGCAATGTAATTAAGTGTGATGCAAACTGGACATGTCTGTCAGACACGAGTTGTATGTTCTGTAATGAGTATAAATAAACAGTTGTCTTTTTGAAGGACAGATACTTAGTGGTTTGATCTGTCAAATGATAGATGATATGATTATCAGATACTAAATAGAAAGCTTTTAAAATTCTTGTTTTAACCACGGGTTTAGAATTTTAGCATTATTTATTCTAATACTATTCAAACTTAATTTTGCATTGACACGGGCAATACTTTCTCATTTTAAAATGCCAGATTCCTGGTTTTATTACTACTTTTTAAGATAAGCTTTGCATAGGCAGACAACTTGGTGGTGTTTGTGAGTTTGAACTATTATGTAGAAGCAGCTGAGCTTAAGTGGTATAAATGACATTAGTAGTAAGTAGGATAAAAGAATGTTGGAACAGTCCAAGGAATAGCTTAATAACTTGTTTGGTTGTGTGGTTTTTTTTTTTTTTTTGTTGTTGTTTTTTTTTGGGGGGGTAGTGTTGTTGGTTTTTTGGTTCCGTGTTTTTTTTGGTCTAATATGCATGAAGTGATGGGTTCTCTTTGGTTTAGACAGATTTAGGCATGACATTTAGGTTTCATCTCTTGGGGGGGAAAGTACCTCTGGAAGGAGTTTACCTTTTAGGTGGCATTAAAAACAGCTTAGAGAAATACTAGTAGTAAATGTGTGCTGAATCTGTCCCTAGGAGGGGCTGAATGTTTTGAAATGCTTTTCAGACCCATTTTCCAAGTTTCAATATGAATGAAACCTCTTTCATAGCAAAAACCTCCCCCCTCTGCAATCCTTTCCTCATAAGTTAATTGATCTGTTAGTTCTGATGATGTTCTGTTATCAGTAATTCTTAACTGGTAGTTTTTCTGGCAACGGTGCTAGTTTATTTATGTTTTACTGATGTTTTATCTTTCAAATCTCAAAACATTGCTTCTTTATGCAAAAGATAAGGCTGAGAAGAATCTGTTTTATCAATAAGTGCTTGTTTACAGTGGGAAGTTATACTCTTTGTTTCATACATCCACTGATCAAAAGTGGATAAAACCTGTGGGAAATAATGAAACCTTTGAAATTCACCAAGGATTATTATGAAATATGATCTCAAAATTTCTCATAAATGCTCAGGTAGAAGCTGCTGTCTCTATTACATATACTCAGCATTTTAAGAGGTGGACTTCGTTAAATGAAGGTTTGTATCCAGTGCCTTCTTGATAGTAACATGTACTAGTGATCTGTGAAATTGTTTTAACTCTTTCTGAACTGTACAAATTGCTCAAAAATCGTATTTAAAATGTTAGTCTTTCAGTTTCACACAGTAACAATGGTAGCTCTTTGAGCAATGTTCAGACATGCTTATAGCTTCAAGGATTTATTTCTTCTTTTAACTTCAAGTTTACATACTAGAGTCTCCCTGACATTCAGAAGACTGCAGCCATTTCTGAAAGGGAACCATATTGAGTGATGGAGTAAGGCCACGTAGTGCATAATTCTCCTTTCTCTTTCTCACTAGAATGGGATCATAGCCCCAGAATGTTGATAAATATTGATAAAGATCAGTTGCAGTGTGAGCAGTTACTTCTATTATGCATAACAGGAAGGAATTTTTATTTACACTGGTACGATGTGTTGGACTTTGTAATTACCTTACTGTTACTAAGGTGCTTGTCTCATGATCTTGACTTGGAGTAGAAGAACAGGCAAGGCTTGGTAGATCCTTTTCCTCCTGTCTAATTTGGGTTTCTTGCCAGTGGGTCACTGAGCTGGTTTTGTGGTGTGTGGTTGTGTGGTGGTGTGGTTGTGGTTTTTTTTTTTTTTTTTTTTTTTCTGGGGCTCTGATTAGACTAGAAATTGCTCATGTAATTTTTCTTTCCCACTAAATGGCAGCTCAGAGTTTGTCAGAAGGACTAAGTATGTTCTTACGATGCTGGTATTTCAAAGAATGTCATTAGTCACTTTGGCTCTGCCTGCAGGAGGCATGGTGACTAAGTGAGATGGTGTAGCCTTTCTAGGTCAAAGTCAAATTGGGCTACTGCTGTCATTGTGCAAAAGTTTCGTGCTCCTTCTTCTGAAGATCTCCATCTGTAGTTTTGAAGTCCTCGTTGCCCTTTCTAACCACAAATATGCAGAAAGGTTTTGATTCTGTGGTGTAGCTTTTGGATGTGTGCTGTCTTCCTGCTGGTGAGCTGGGCAGTCTCTTGCATAATTACCTTTTCAAAGAAAAAAGAAAAATAGCTCAGGGTGGCTACTGCTGCTGCATTGGAGATACTACTGTGTGCAAGCAATGGTTAGGTGTTTCAGTTTCCTTACCCTTGCCTCCCTGCTCTGACAGGTTGGCTGTCCTTCACTGGTAGTTTCCACAGTAGCCTCTCTTGTGCACTGCAGTCCCTTACTTAAAATGTTCTGAAAGCAAGTAATAATCAGTTTTGTTTGCTTGATTCCTTTGATTTTTCCCTTTCCCTGTCACAATGAGACTTGGAATAACTGTGTGACAACAAAAAGCTTGAGTCAGCGTGGGATTTGGATCCTGCTTGCTGCTTAGTATTATGCTTAGCTCACTCAAGCTGGTGTTGATGTACATCATCTTGTGCAAATAGTTGCTGATGGCTTTGTGTAGGCCAGTACACCAGGAGCAGCTGGGGCTCCCTTAGAGCTTGCAGCCAGGGCCAGGGAGTAGCCCCAGCCCAGAGCCTTGGGCACCTCCCTGGGGATGAGGACAAGCCAAGGCCAGGCCAGGAGATCAGCCTGATGGCAAATGCAGGACAGGATCAGGCCCGTTGAGGCTAACTGTCATCAGATGAGGCTGTAAGGACAGGCTGGGATGTGGGCCGAGCTTGGCAGTGACCATGGCTGGGCAGGGCTGTGGGGAGCTGGACGCCCGCCCTGCTGCAGTGTGGCTGGGGCAGGGGCTGCTGGCTGCAGGGGCACTGGCATGGGGTCCCGGGCAGGGTGGGGGGAGCCCCGTGGGGCTGTGGGCCATGGGCTGGGTGGGAGGAAGTCCAGGGCTACTACAGCATGTCAGGGTTCTGACAAAACCTATACAAAATTTTAGCTGTAAAACTGAAATAACTAGTAGAACTGTTTAAAATACCTATTTAAATATGAGGAGTTTTACAGGAAAGCGTAAAAAGGCTGCAGAAGCACTGATGGCTGTCAGATATGCAGAAGACTGGACTGAGGATATTTTCTAGCACAGGAAGATCCTGAACATGTTGGTGATCTTTTCTGACAATGTAAAAATGTAGCTTTTTAAAAAATTGACTAGCTATGTCTTTGTCATAATTATTGTAAATTTCTATAGCAGTAAGAGGTGCTCTACAGTTTTAATATTTCGACTCATATATCCCGGCTGATATTTTCAATGTTCAATTTTCTTTTTGGGTCAGATTGAATATTATAGAAATAACAGCTTGTCATTGCTTGTTTGCAGGTGTCTCTTTGCAGAACTGTAGACTATGTTTAAACCTTAGCTGAGAGGAGAGGATTACTTCCAATATTCCCTTCTCCATCTATGTCTTTTCTTTCTCCTTTATGCTGAATAAGAATTAGTATGTAAACTTTGTTCATCTAATTGATGTGCTAAAGATCATATGGATTACAGTAACAAAAAAAAGTCTGAGAGCTTTTCCATGCTAATTTTACTTTATATGGCATAAGATTACTTTTTTTTTTTTGCTGTTAGTTGTATAGAGACATATCAAGTTAGTAGTGCTATATATTTATCTTACTATGGTTGCTACGTAAAGCAAGTGGTTTTGTGAGAGTGTTTTCCCTGATGTACCACAACTGTTCCACTTGGGAGACATTTGCTTGCTGATTTATTTTACTTAAGCTAGACAAAATGTGGCATAATTCTAATACTGCTTTTTGTAATTCTGAGACTAGATTGATTTCAAATTCTTTTGGGAAGAATGCCAAAATGTGTTCTCTAAACTGAACATTTCTCTGCCTATCTGGCAGTGACCAGCTGATAGACATGCTGGTGTACTGAATTTTCTCCAATATAACTGACCTGTTGTGGCCGTAAATGTTCTGGGCTTGTGTAGCTGTCACATAGCTGACAATATTGTTAATAGACATGAATTTAACAATTGCATGTTGATTGCTTTACTACAAAAGTGGAAAATCAAGGGTGATGGTGAGGTGGTGATTTTAGTGGGGCTTTTTTGGTTCTGTATTTTTTGTATCAAAGTAAGCATGCATTTTACTAAGGACCTAGTTACATGCATCATAATACAGTGTTACTAAGCTCTTAAATCACCACATCAAGTTCCATCTATTTTTTTCAGAGTTATTTGGCTTAGCTTGGGCTGCATCTATAGCCCAGATAAGTTAAAGGCATACATTTGTTGGCAAATTTCCATAGTGTTTTTCCAGATTGTTAACATTTCAGCTGCATGGATGCATGTCTCTTCTTGCATTTGATATGAAAGCTGTGAGAAAGCTGTTTATTCTGTAGTATTAAACAGTATCTAGGGCATTGAATAAAGACCAGAGAATCCCTTAAATGCTAGTGAAGTGAGCATAAATAAAATAATTTGAAGTGAGGATTTTCTGATGGTTTGGAGGTGGTCCAGTCCAACATATTTCAGTAAGGTATGGGTATTTAGCTTTCATTAATGTTTTGAAGTGCCAGGTTTTCTTCACTGGGATGCAAATTAGATACACCTGAGAGTAGTGTTACGAGAAAAATGGCTAGGGAGGAGGAAGTACCATGGTAGAAAACAATGAGCTATGTGCAAAGGAGAATAAGATGGTGACAAAGTGTGGGGGACAGGAACACAAGGGTGCACCATGAGTAAACTTTTCTCTGTCAAACTAGTTGATACTGTGATTCTGTGCAGTTTAGGGCAAGACAAAAATAGGTCTTCTTTATACAGGTAGAGGGGTAAACATCATGTAGTGGTTACTTCTCTAGCTAGCATAACTATACTGATATTATTCCAGTATGTAATGAGAGACTTTTTTTTAAAAAAAAAAAAAAAAGCTAACAAGTTTGTCTAAATGAAAATGCTTTTTTGAGATTTGATGTCAAATGGAACAATGCTGAAAATTATTCTGTTCAGTTTCTTTTTCTGTTAATAAACTGTACTTGGTTCTTGGTTTAATTTTATGTCCCAAGAAACAATACCAGGTTTTGCTGCATAAGACCTATGGAAATAAACTTTAAAGTCAGAAACCTAAATATTTAGAATTTAGCCATTTTTAGAGATCGTAACTGGGAAATCAAATCTTTATTGGCAAGACAGTGTTTTTTCTTTTTTCCCCATATAAATTGTTCAAGTTTTAGCAGCAACCACTGCCATTTCAGTTTTAACACAATAGTATTTAGAAAAGGGTAAGGTAGGACCATGATTATCGTGGTTTGTCTTCTGCACACAAAGTGAAACCTCATGTTTTTATGAGCAAGACATACTGAAGGAATTAATTCATCATAAACAAAACATCTGTCTCCCCAGTAGTTTTTGGTTTTTTTTTTTTTTTTTTTCTGGGATTGGAATGAGTCATGGGTTTGGGAACTGTGCTGGTCTCAACGCAATGAGATCATCAGGAGACTTAAGGATTTTCACTGTGCTTTCTGAGAAGAAAAACTATTGTGAACTCAGTAAAACTTGCCCTCCTTTTTCACTTGCACATGGCCTCTTACTTCTGAGCCTTTATGATGCTAGGACCTCTCTTCCAGGAGTGCAGTTTCCTTTTCTTCCCCATTAAGCAGATTGAAGGGACTTGGACAAAATTTTCTGTGCTAGCGAAAGTAAGGATCTGAATGCAATGCGAAGGAATGAAGAACATGGCAGGAGTGGAGAGGAACAGCATGTTGTTAAGAGCTCTGTTTTGACATAAATTTATATATGGGTAAATACCATCACTGAGTGTAAAAGTAGTATAAAAATGTTTTGAAGAAAATTGGATCTTCAACACAAACTACTTGAAAAGCAGTATTATGGCATTAGTAGATGGAAAATAGTTGTTGCAAATGAAGCTGTTTCATGCTGCACTTTCTTTTTATGAGTCTTATTTGTGAAGTATTAGGTTTTTATCTAGTTGTGTTATGTTTTATTTATAAGAAGAAAATGAGGCGACCCTTTCATTACTTCAGTCTATCCTTCCTAAATTTTATAGGACATGTAGTAGGTTTTGAAATACTGGCTAGCAAAGATTTTGTATAACTGTATTCTCCAGATTTGATGCTGTAGTTTATAAAGTGAGAATAGCATTTTGTTGGCAGAAGTGTATGCATTTGGGTTAGCATAATCACCTTGTACTTGAGCTTTCCTTTTAGATACTTTAGTAAATCTCTAAACTTGATTAATATGTAAACTGATACAGTTCCTTAAAAAAGCCTTAATCCATTCTGTACTTCAGCTGCTGAGGTCTCATTACCTGTTCATGTGCTTCCTGAGGTCTCATTACCACAGTGGTCAGTGGCCCCATCTTTGCATATATTCCCACATCCATATTATCTGTCTGGCAGTCTCATTAAGCAGTGGGAACCTGTACTTCAGCTGCTAGTTGCAGGCCCACTTGTGGTCTTATTTCTTCTGTAGGATCTGACTTCCTGTGGGAGTTCTAATATTCAAAGTTTCTTTTATTTACATTATGTCTTAGAGAGAACCTCACGTAAATTAAGGAAGGAGGTTTATCATAAGATTCTTAAAGCATGAACAAACCATTTTTGTACTTGCCAAGATCATTAAAACACAAGAGTCTACCACTGAACCGCTTCCTATGTCTTTCAGAGTCATGCTTTTGTCTAGCCAGCCCCTGGCATAGCTGTAGTCCAGGTTGGTAGAACATAAACCTGTATTTCAGAGCATCCTAACCATTCTATATTATGGCCTTTGTGGAGCACCTTCAGTGTTTCTGAGTCAAGGCTTGGTCTCCACTGACACCCAGGTTTTTGCAGAAAAAGAAACAAGCAATTCAGCTCATGAAGCAATAGCTTGGTTTTATTTGGACACCGCAGGTTTAAAAAATAAAATAATTCTTAGGCTCTCAAAGTCCAGGTTTGGCATTTACAAGTTCAGTTCAGTGTTGGAGAGGGAACAACTTGTCTCCAGTTATCATTTCAGATATCTGAAACCTAGTTAGGAATGGTGCCGCCTTCTTCCACAACACCACTTCATATCTGCTGCCAAAGAGGAATGAACTGTCTCCTTCCTGGCTAGGCTGGGACCTTTTGCATCTTGTGTGTTTTGCTCAAGTCATTCAGAGGAGCCTTCTTTTCCTGTCTCTAATCATCTATGGTTGCGCTTAGCTAGGAGAAGTATACCTCTCCATACTGTGTCAGCCTGAGGGTTGGGTAGAAGGAAAAGCCAAAAAAGCAAACCCACCTTGTACTTGGATGGAAAGCAAGGAAGTAGAGATGCTATACTTTTTTTTTTTTCTTTTTTTTTTTTTTCCCCTGTTCAAAGGAGATTTTTGGGGTAGAATCCATTTGAAGTCAATAGCCTTAAAACAATGGGTTTACTTTTCCACTGAGAAGTTGCCTGGAAATGTCAAATAGCTATTTATGAAACAAAATAGTGTAGTTACTATACACAGACTTACTCCCTAAACTGTCACCTCTTGCTCACAGGATAAAGTCGGAAGATAAATGCTCACTGCAGGAATTGCAACATACTGTATCTGTGTCTGACAGAAGTAGAGTTCCCAGAGTATTTTACAGTAAGTCTTCTCATTTCAAAATGTAATTAAGAAGCACTGACCAAAGTGTGTTATGCTTAGCCCATGCATGTCCTTGACCATATCTGTAGGACTGCAGCAAGCAGTTCTGATCTTCCTCATCTCTGCTGGTTAAGTTTAAATTATCCAGTTTAAGAAAACTGGTATTTATGCTGTCCTTTTTTATATTGTTGGCACTGAGTCTCTCTGCCAACAACATATGTGCCAGGCAAACATTAGTGTCTAATGTTGTGCAATCCATGCTGCCTTCAACTTTGACATCCCTGATGATTTCACCTGCATTTGTGACCAACAGGTCCAACAACACATCTCCTCAAGTAGGACTGTTAATTTCTTGTCTCAAGAAGTTGTCATCTAGGCACTCTAGGAGCTTCCTGGAGTACCTGCAGCCAGCCATGTTGCATTTCCAACAGATGTCAGGGTGGTTAAAACCCCCCAGCAGGATGAGAGCCCGTGGCTGCGATGCCTCCTCAAGCTGGAGTAAGTCGACATCATGGACAGGCTCCGCCTGGTCAGGAGGCCTGTAGTAGACTCCTACCACAAGGTTCCCTTTGTTGTCCTGATCCCTAATTCCTACCCATAAGCTTTCAACATGCTCATGGCTATTCTTTAGCAATAACTCTTCACAGTCTAGCCACTTCTTTACATAGAGGGTAGCACCTCTACCCCTTCTTCCTCTCCTGTGCCTTCTGAAAAGCTGGTAGCCATCGATGGCCACAGTCCAGTCATAGAATTCATCCCACCAAGTTTCCATAATTGCTTCTATGTTGTAGCTTTCCTGTACCAGGATAGTTTCCAACTACTTCTGTTTGTTGACCATTCTGTGCAACAAACATGCTGACTCTACCCCTGTGCTCTGGTGAGACCCCACCTGGAGTACTGCCTTAGGTGATGAAGCAACTTACTTTGTCAGTGCATGAAGGGAGAGCTGTGGAGGCTGCACAAAATGAGGAGATATATATTCCTTTTTTTTTTTTTTTTACTCTTCATAGTGCTCATCATAGCACTTTGAATAGTGAAGCTTTTTCCTCCACCTTTTTCCATAGTTCATACTCAGTTTGTATCTTCTTCTGGTAGACTGTAGGTTCTCTCTGCTCTCCTTCTAGGAGATGGAGGTGTTGTATGGTTTGAAGAAAGAAGTTTTACTGTTACATTTGGAATGTGGAGAAGTTCTTTGGGTTTTGTTGTTTGGTAGGGTGGTTTTTTTTGTTTGGTTGTTGTTTGGTTTTATGTCATGTGGGAAAATATTTTGTAGCTGTGCCACTGCCAAGTAAATCCAGGGCTTCTTGGGGTTATGGTACCTGCTTAATTTTTCACTGGTGTTTCTATGAATGTTCTCCATGTCTCCATTCCCCTCTTCACTGGAATTGCTCTCTTCCGTAAGTTTCATTACTGTAACCCGTATTGTTTTGACAAACTTACATTCCTTTCAAAAAAAGTAACTGCTGGTTACTGTCTAGATTGCAGTTGTGTTAAGGCAGATGCAATGAGCTTCTCTTATTGTTTTTGAATGCACATAGAATTCACTTTATGTGCAGCCAAAGTGCTGTTTTTAATGTGGATGAACCCAGCACAGAAATGAACCTTAATGTCACTTTTCTCAAAGTTTTTTGAGTATGTTTTTTGTTTTAACGAGTCTTTGTATTAATTTTTCTCTAATTTTAATTTTTCTCTAATTATACCTATTGTAAGCTATTTCAAACATGCAAGCATATCCTTAGGTGGTGGAGGTTTTGAATGTGAATTTAAGCCATTTGTGTGAGTAGTCAAGCATCTTTGCTAAATCTTGTTAGCCGCTATGAAGTCAACATGTTTGAAGTAAATTGTTATAGTGGTTTAGTCAAATAAATGGGCAAGTAAGAAGTTTTGAAGCCATGCTTATTTGCACACTGACTGTGTGAAATAAAAAGTAAAAGATAAAGTGAAGTTTGATTTAGGTAATTCGTATTACTAAATTAAACTTTTTCTTTTCAATTAGCTGATTTTGTAGGTGGGTGGTTTTTGGGAATTACAAGTTTTGAGATAATGCTAATGATACCTTTCTGAATTTTTCCTTTTGTTTTGCTCCTGTGTGTGTGCAGAATATATCACAGGAAAAGCCTATAGCAAAGAGATTACTTGATCTAATATTAAATATACTTGTAAAGTTTTCTGGATGCAGGGTGAGATAAGCAGTTAATTACTGACTGGACCTAATTGCTTTTAACTATTTATGATGATTGTTAGACTACTTGAAAGGCAAAGTAGCTTAGTAGTTTTTAATAAAGCCAGATGTTAGGATGAGTAGAGGTGATGTTCTGTTGACCAAAGGAAGAAAAAGATTGAAGCTATGGAGAGCTTTTGCCTCTGAGATCTCAGTTTAGGATTCAAGATTAATTCAAGATTAATCAAGTTTAAAAATGTCATTTTTCAAGCTTGTTTCTAAAGGTATCTGCAGAGGTGAGGGTAAAGTTTCCAGAATGAATTAAGACAGTGAACTGTAGATTACTGCCAAGAGTAGTGCAAGTTCTCACTGATTCCTATGTGTTGATAGTAATGATGTAAGCTAAATGCAGCTAAAAACTTTAGTATAGCATTGGTGTTCTGATGAATTGGCAAAAAAAATGGGAGATAGTGTCGACAACATCATTTGGCAGCACCCCACAGCTAAACTGGCATAAGCTGGTGCTGAAGAGATTCTTTTGACTGAGGACAGAACTGGATTGATTTCTTTGTGAAGCAGTTTTCTTACCTGCAACTGGATATTTCTGTCCTTGAACAACTGTGTGGATTGCTACTATTGTGTAGTGATAGTTTGGTTTTGCACACATGAAGGACTTTCATGAGGCTGGTTATATTAGAAAGGGAATATTACACTTGAGATAAGCATGTATATCCATCACCAGGGGTTTGTGGCTGGCAGTTGTTTTTTCTTTTGTTGTATTCAGAGGTCTTAGTTAAAGATGCAGTCTATTTCTTCTTGTTGCTCTTGCAGAAAGTATTTGTGGGATAAAAATTGTAACACCGTATGGGATATAAACTTGTTCTTTTGGTTGGATGCCAGTTTATCTAAGGGTGTTGCCATGTAAAATACCTTTTTCAATTTTTTAGATGGTTTCTGGTAGTAAACAGTTTGAATGTTGGAGATGTAATTTTCTTTGTAATATAAATGTTTACAGCTTTGCACTAGATGTGGAATGTATTGATTTGATTTTGGCATAGAATCATTGCAGAGGATTTGTTGTGGCGGATGTTGTCAGTTGTTATACTACTCAATGATGGGGGGGGAGATAGAAACATAAATTTTCAAATGGGCTAAGAATTTCAACATCCGGCATACTCTTAGTGCTATAAGCATCTTTGTTTAAGCCTATGAATATATATTGAGAGATGTTATTTCGGGGTCCATGGCCGTGCTCATTGTTCAGAGACAACATAAATTATTCACAGTAAAGTTCCAAGTGAGATAAAGGTTGGAAGGATATCTGATACATTGATTGGGCTGGTATTTTCTGGGATCAGTCTACTGAAAAAGTAGTCCATTGCATGTTTTGTTTTGTTTTTAAACAGCCCTCTGAAATGAAATGGCTAGATGCCTAAGGGCTATAAGTGTACAAGAAGCACAGAATGACTCCTAAACTTAGAAACAAATGTTGCAGGGTCTTTGTATTGTATTGACCTATCCCGACCCCCCTTGTTTGATAGGGCAGGTTTTTATACAAGCCTAAGTGCTATTGTTTGGTCCACCTTCTCATGCCTCTGTGTTTTATTGTCTCAGTTCAGATGTACAAAACACATGTAATTATTTGAAGTGAAAACATTAAGAAAGGTATTCCACTATCTATTTTGTGGGATAATGTAAAAACACATAATAAAAATTTTTTCCTTCTGAATTCTGTCAGGAGTGTAGAGCTAAGCAGTCAAACACAGTGGGGGGATAAAAGCCATGGATGACATTTTTAATGGTTCCTGAGGTGATAACATCCCTTGAACAAAATGCCAGAGCGGACTAGTTTTTCATAATTCCTTTAGTTTGCAGCTTTGCAAGCTTTATTAGGTTCACCCACTTTAAAATGGGTGATATTGGAGGATTCCTGGGAAGAGGTATGCAGCATGTCAGGAATGTTTACAGCTTGTGTTATTTGCCAGAAAGAAAACTGTATTTAGTTACCTGCTGGAAAATACCAGGATGCTGCCAACAGATGGTTTACTACTTTTACACAGTTCTTGTTTTCACTCAAGTAAAATGTTGGTGTAATACTTAAGAGGTGTCTCTGCCCTTAGAGAGTTTCTTAAATCCCTAGTATTATTAAAATAATTATGCATTTTGCTAGTAAGTGATTTTGTTCATGTATTTGAAGTGATTGGAAGAAATATTTATGCTTACCAGAGAAAGATGATCCACCCTTGATGGATGAAATGGAATGCTTTAATCCTTTGATATTATGTTTTCTAACATTGTATTACTCTGCTTTTGTACTATTCCTCAGCATTAAAGTAGTATAAAGGAGCATAATGATAAAGAGTTTACTTAACTTCCCTTTTTTTTCAGATGTGGGTGTTGCAGGTTGCAGTTCAGAAAACTGAAAATCTTCAGCATGACAGACATGACTCTTCCCTCCTCTTTTGGAATATTCCATTTAATAGATGACTTTAATGTTCAGAAATTTGCAGTTTATGCCAGTTTCGTGAGAAGGAATGGAACTGTGAGGATGTGGAAAACATGATTTAAGAGCATACTGAGGTATACTAGTTGCAGTAAGCCAGCTGCAAGACTACTGTGTGCTAGCTGTTTGCTGAATCAGTGGTTTGGGGTTTTGTGGTTTTTTTTGGTTTTTTTTTTAAACACCTTCAAATAATACTGTTGTAATATCCTCTCTCTCTTGCAGCCTATAAACTGAATAATGAATCTATTTAACAGCTGGGTTTTTTTTTCAGTGATCAGTACTTAGTACTTGCAGAGTTTGTCTTTACTGAATATGTGAGTGTTCATGTTAAGAAGGCATAATCAGGTTCTTGTGAGATGTCTGCCAGAGCAGCTGCTGTGACTTACGTGTTCTGATTATGTAGGATGTACTGCAGCAGTAGCATTGCATAATATTTTTGTATATTCTTATATGCAGCAGGTTCTGATTTAGTGCACAAGTCACACTGCATGCTAATCAAGCCTAAATTCCAACCTGCCTTTTTGCTATGCCTCTGTTTAACCCAACAAACAATGGAGTCATTGTACTGAGAAATTCACTCCTATCAGGAGACATGCTTGTCCTTATCAAGGAGAAGCCTCGTGTGAACTCCTCTCTTTCAGCACGTCTTATTGGTTTGTTCTTATTTGCAAGTTTTGATTTTTAAAAAATTTCATCTGAATTGTCTCTGTGCCGTGTCTTCAGTCAGCCAATTTCACTATTTCATGAAATCTCCTTTCAGGTTCCGTTTTTAAACCATAGCTTCATGTACTTTGTACACTAATACTACTGGTGCCTATGGAAGCCCTAATCTTACCCCTGCTCTTCCTTCCCATGTGCCAACGCAAAGCTCTGTAATGAACTGAGTCAGGGATCTGATCTGAGTAAAACCAAAACTATTCTATTCACTATATTTCTTCTTTTAAACTGGATTGAACCTGGATTAATTCTCTTGAAAAGCACCTGTGCTTCTCATAAGAAAGAAAAGTGCACAAAGAAATCAACCATTTCTGCCAGCACTAATGTATAAGGTGGACATAAATTAAACGTGAAACAACATAAACTGCTGGAAGAAACAGTGCATACTCCAAACTGCAGTCATTCAAACCAGTCTCCCGTTCCCTGGAGATTGTGCTGCTCCTTCTCACCAAGGTTCTTTAATTCCATTTTTCCAAATTATTTTTCTTTCAAGAGAACTCCAAAAAAAACCACCACAAAAAACCAAACCCACCACCAAAAAACCACAACAAACCCTATTTGATTTCTTCCTGTGGTAAAGTATTAGACCATATGACTAAGTTGGAACTGGCAGAGATATCTCAGCTGTAATGGTGTCTTTGATACTGTCTCATGTGATGTTAGAACTAAGGAAATTAAGTTCATGTGGAAGTATCATAAGATGTAGGAACACAAAAACAATTGTAGAAGTGTATTCAAAGGAGTTGGTAGCTTTCTAGCTCTAATTGAAAGAGGGAAGGGAAGTTGTGTTAGTCAGTTAAAATTGTTTGAGACCTAAAGTGATGGCACACAGAACATACCTCCCGACTTTCAGTGAGTGTCAATCTGGAGATCTGCAAGTGTCAAAAGACAGGATTAGAATTTAAAATGATTTTACAGTATTGGAGAAATAACCTGAAAAATACCTGGTGAAGTGAGAAAAATGACTGACTTACTCTGATGTCAAGTATCTTTTTGTCTGGTTGGTTTTGTTCAGAAAAAAGACTGAAGAACATGGCAGATGTTGAACAGAAGCTTTTGTCTTTTACTGACCAGTTGGAAAAGATCTGTATCTGGCAGTAGCTATATAAGCGGAAGTGTTCACTGTAGGGTCTATAAAGTATCATAGAATTATCTTGAGTTGGAAGGCACCCATAATAATCATTTAATCAATTTGCAGGACTACCTAAAACTAAACCAAATGACTAGAAGAATCATCCAGACGCTCCTTGAACTCTGACAGGCTTGGTGCCAGCATCACTTCACTGCAGAGCCTGTTCAGTGATCAACTAAGTAGTTCCTTAAGTTGACTCTGGTGTCATAAGTGAACCTGTAAGTCCAGATTCGAGGATTGCAGTTTGTAAGAGATGTAGGACAATGGGACAGAGTCTGGGGAGGTGTGGTCTTCGGAACAAGAAGCCTGTGAGAAATGGCAACAGAAATTGTGGTAGTTCAGACTGCAAGTAAAAATATAAGGGCAGATGTAATAACTGGTCTTAACATCTAAAAATATCTAAAAGATCATCAGGATTAATCTGACCTCTTTAAGACTATGATTTTCAGTGTTGCTATGCAGAAGTAGTAGTTATTACTGCTGTCGCGGTTTCAGCCAAACCCACCAAACCCTGAGCGACAGATGAC
>VZRU01004733.1:102884-141410 GCA_013398155.1 Pedionomus torquatus
CCCCCCGGGCTTTTCTCCGCTGGTAAATACTTTTTAAAGTTGTGAATTTGTGTTAGTAGGACATAATATTTTTTTTCTGGCATGAACAGTGGCTACCACTATTGTCCTAATTTAAATAAAAATGTATCAGGAAAAGTTATACTTGGAAAATTGAAGGATGACAGAAGATATTCTGATATTCTTGTTATGTTCAAGCTTTTTAAATATTTTACCTCAACTGTTTTATAGTAAGGTTGATCTAGTGGTTTAATCCTCGCTTGCAGAGCTAATTAAACTTAGTGTTCTTCCTTTAGGATAGAACTAAGCTTAACAAATCTATTGCAAACCAACTTTAGAAATTATATTTTCTAATATTTGCTTTTTAAGTATTTATAAATTACTTGCTTTGGCAATGATTTTGTGCTTCTCAAAAGTTGAACTAGCTCTTTGAGCTGACAAAAAATATGGAATTTTGATGAATGCTAATGATCAAATAGGTAGTCCCAACACTTACAGCAAGTAAATACAAGACAATTATCAAAATAGCAGAAGCTGGGCTTTTAATAATGGTGTCTTGCAAGGATTTCCTAAAATAGATGCCTTTTGTCAGAATGGTGGCTTTATTAAAAACAGATTTGAGTGCTTGCTAGAGCTACTAGTGCAGCCCAGTGATAGCTGGATACTCAAATGATTTGCCACTGCAGGCAGCATTTCAGTGGTTAGCCCATCCCTGTTTTTGATTAAACTCAGGTCCTTGAAAACAGGGAGTCTTAACATACTGAACATTTTTTTCTTTTTTTTTTCTTTTTTTTTTTGGAAAACATTACTTCTGTTTCTTCTCTTGCTTCTTATTTCATTTTCCATGGTAATTTACTACTATGTAAATTCTGCATGCTGAGGTTTAGTTTTCCGAGTTCCTTCTGTGTAACAATATCTCAACAAAGATACTGTAAATCTCCTTTTTTCCACTTACTTGCATAGTCCTATAAAACATCTGGATGTAAAGATAAGTCTGCTGCTTGCTGGCTGTCTGCCTGAAAGCAGTCTGAGATTCTGGCTGACCAGAAAACGGTCCAAGTGTTTTGTTACTGAACGTATGGGATCTGTGAAGCTATCAGCCCAAGTATCTTGGTTTTATTTAATTTTTTTTTTTTTTAGAAATTACCTTTAAGCCCTGTCCCCTTACGCATACATAGAGAGGAATGGTCAGCTGTTCCTAGAAGGAGGTTTTAGTGACAGAAATGTAATGGAGAAGAGTTGCAGGAGAGAAAGATCTGAGGAGATGCAGAGGGACAGTGTGTTACAGGCATTAGTTCAAATCTGCACAGGAATCTTCCCTCTTGGGCGTTTCTGTTGAGCGCTGGGGGCACAGTGTAAATGTGGACATCCTCTTCCATAACACTGTAATGACTGGAGTGAAAATCTGCAGGAGGAAAATGGAATTTTCTTCATTCAGCCAAGAGCAGCAGCATCATAATTTGAGCGGAATTAAGTACATGGAACAAAGAAAGCATGTAAGGCAGGAATTGTCCTTAAAGGCTCTTACATTTACTGAAACATTTAAATACCTCTTGCCATAGAGGGGTAATAGTTGTGAACACTAATGTACTGTCTCAGAGTGCTCAGAGATCATGCAGTGAAAGTTTAAGCTTTTAAGGCACTTTATATAAGGCATGGGGAAACTGTTTGCATTCCACGTGGGCCATGAATGGAAACTGCTGATGGTTTGAATCCGCCCTGGAATATGTGCCAAGAACAAACATTATAGTGTAAAGAAATGTGTGTATACTACATGTTGTTTTGCATGTACCACTAGCGTTACTTTTTTTGGATTGACTTGTTTTTGTTGGAGGATGGGAAAAATCAAGGCTTAATTTATGTTCTTTGAGCAAGTCTTGAGTATTTTTAGTAAGCCTAATAAGGCTTCGTTATGCCTGCTTTTGAGAAAGTAAAACATTTCAGAACTCTTCTTCAGACTTTAATATAACCCTTGCTTTTTCTCGAATCGTAGAATATCTCAATATAAAATGGACCTATAAGGAACATTGAGTCTAACTCCCATAGATCAACCAGTAAGTATGGAGAAGGTAGCTTATTTAAGCCCAGCTGCTGATTTTTGAGCTATAAGAAACAGCTTCATCCTATACCTTCAAACTATACTCAAATTTCATGCTGTAAGTTGCAGTGCATGTATTTCCCAAATAATGTTGTTTTATCTATAAAATAAGATTTGGATAGTGTCTCTTGTTTGGCTTGCCTCCTGTTCAGCAGAGTCTTACCAAATGCAGCCATATACAGTGAGATCTATTGCTTGTTATGTCCTTAAAATATACCTGCAAGTTTTGAAGGTCTAAACCAGTAATGTTCCCTACCCACAGATGGCTGTAGTAGTAAAAATTTATATCCTTTCTTAATCCAGGAAACCTTTACATCACTGAATATATCTTTGAAATCACACTTTATTTTGCAGTGTGTGAACCTCAAAAAAGTCTAAGAATATCTATTCAACATCTCAGTTGCAGAATTAACAGCATCAGGTTGTTGCAAGCTGAACACTTTTTCCATTTGTTGTGACTGGGGTATGTTTTTTATCTGACAGCACCTGTGTATCTCTTCCCAATAGGCTATTTATTGAAAATTCTTTAAGCATGTGAAGGCCTGAGACTGAAGTTATTTTTACAAAGATTATCAATCTTTATCTCAGCCAGAAGGTCTGTGTTGTTAAACCCATATTCATTGACAGTGGCCTTGAATTTAAAAAGAAAAGCAAACAAACGAAAAAACAAGCAATGCAAAAAAAGCCCACCAACCAGCCAAACAAAAAAACCCAAACAAACAAAACCAAACAACAACCAAACAAAACATTCTTGTCATAAACTGCCAGCAGCTCTTATGCTGGTCTATGATATACTGCAAAATTCTTTTTTTCCCTTGAAGTTGGTTTGGATTATTGCTTTGGGGGCGTTTTTTTAAAATGCACTTTATTTTTTGTAAAGGTGCATGTAAAATAACAATATTAAGCCTTGTCACAGTTTGCATACCTCTGTATGGTTAACTGAAGTATACAATTACAGATTACTTTGGCAAAGAATTCTGTTTGCATACCAAAATAAACAGGTGGTGAATTTGATTTGGACTATTTTGTGCTCTCTCATACCTCCATGAATACAGGGAGTTTGGGTTTGTTTATTTTTGTTTTGGGTGTTGTTGTTTTGGTTTGGTTTTAGATCAGGAAATATCATAAGCGCCAACAAAATGTTGAGACTGAAAGTGTGAGGACGATTACTCTGCTGATAGCATGCACACAAAAAGTAATGGGTTTGTGTCTCTCTTGACTTCATAATGTAATTTGACTGGAATTTATCAATGCTTTTTAACAGTTAATTTGTGGCAAATATCAAATGATCCCACAGGCAGAATTTCAGGCTTCAGTAGTTGAGACCTGAAGATGGTTTTGCTCATACTAAGAAAGCTGAGGGTGTCAGAGATTTGTGGGCTTGAATGTGTTAATGATATGGAGATGTGCAATTTATTGTATATGTATTGGAGCGTCATTGCCTTTGAGCAATTAAAAGGGGCATTTGTCAGTCTGTCAGTGGGACCTATGTACTTATTAGCAGATTTCATTGCAGAACCAGTTGGAGTTATAACTGTGGTGCTGATAGATAATATGCCCTCTGTAACTGACTTCTCCTTCAGTTAGGTGCCTCTGTAAGCTGTGGTCAGATAAACCTTTCTTTTGTTGGACGAGGTTGAATAAGCAGCTTCCCTTCTCCCTCCTCATTCTTTACATCCACCACCCCTCTGCACCACCCTCCAAATGTCTCCTAAACTGGTTGCTGTTTTCTTATGAAACACAACTGACTTGGGTGAAAATTACTCGGCAGAAAAGAGGATATGTGTTTTTGTCTGTGTGAACACCAATGGTTTCTCTGGCACTTACTGTTTCTGTGGAGTTGCCCAGTTGATAGTTACAGAGGCGTTGAGGGGATGAGGTGTTAGAGCCCCAGGAGGTGCGGGAACTGCTTAGTTAAGTAATGTCACTAAGAGCAGTGCTCTTGAAAGAAGAGTCTTGCTGAGTCTGAATCTTTCTGTATCTTCTATGAATTTGACTTCTTGTCTGCCAGCACAACCAAGCTCAGAGAAGATGCTGATAAACTCATCCACAATGCTCTTCCCTATGCCCTTGGAGAGCTTTCCCTGTCTGGGTAGGGCAGATGAACTTCCCTTCAGTTACCAGAGAGGGAATTAATGAAGCTTTTATGAAGTTACAGGGTGACCCTCTGAGAAGATTTTTGAATCATACTGAAGAGCTACTGTGGACAGCTTCTGCAACAAAATAAGCTAAACTGGTTTTAGAGAATTTAAGAAGTGTAGAGAACAACTTAAGTGAGACTCTTACATACTTGGAAAATTCTGCCTCTGAATGCGTGAAATTATTTTCTAAATTCTTTGAATCATTAAAAACTTTATTTAAAGGTCAGAGCTGTTAACGTCCATGTAAGTTAGCTGTATTTTCATATAACTTCAGAGTTCCTATTATTATTTTTTAATTATTTATGTTTTTATTTTTAGAGAGCAGCAGTCTGCTATATCTGTGATCTACAATGAATGCCAAATCTGCAATCAGCAAAGAAATTTTTGCCCCACATGATGAAAGGATGCTGGGAGCCGTCCAAGTGAAAAGAAGAACGAAAAAAAAGATTCCTTTCCTAGCTACTGGGGGTCAAGGTGAATATTTAACATACATCTGCCTGTCAGGTAAGATTAATGATTTTGACATCCTGTTATCTGTTTTGGTTTAGCTTTGATTAACTGATTAGATGTTATCTATAGCCATAAGGAGCTATGAGACTCAAATCTTAATGATGTAGCCAGAGAATTACGATGTTTTTATCTTTAATCTTGAGAGAACATGTGCTCAAGGCTATTAATACTTATTTCGTATAATAAATTGAAGAGATGCCTTCATTGTTCTTAATAAAAATAAAATTAAAAAAATATATTAGGTGTTCTCTCACAGCATAGCTGCAGAATACGAACTAATTGAATATATGGTAACAGTCTTTGCCTATTGAGGTTAAGGTCTTTCTTGGAGGGATGAAATTTACAATGCATTTTCCTTTTAATGCACTGATTTTTTTGGTTTTTTCTTTTCGTATACGTCTCTGTGTTACCAGCTCATTGATTACTTACTCTGGCTGAAAGTTGCATATGTATTTTCAGTTCATAGACCAGAACAGGTGCTGTGTGTCAATAATATGACTTTAAGAGGGATGAAAGTGGAAATATTTGGAATGAAGAAGAAAAGTATGTGTAAAGACATATTTTGTGAGAGGTCATGGGGAACAGGGAGAAAGGATCTATTTATTGTTAAAGTGTTCAGATTAAATTAATTTGAGTTTCTCTAAGGTCAAACCAGCACTTGTGAGAGTCTGGATTTCTGGAACAGGGTAGGCAGTAGCTGTACAATGTTTTGCCTTATATTTTTACCTTTTCTGATAAAAGTAAAGGTCTAATTAATATTTTGTTTTCTAACACGTATAAATGAAACCCATCAACTCAGTAACTTGTGGATAACTATGATATCATTGGCTTTTGGTTGGCTTTTTTTAATGCTTTGAGTATTTCCTAGTGATTGTAGTGAAACTTACCTTAATTGAGATTACATCTCAAGGCAGTTGGGAAAGAGTTTGTGATCCTGATTTGCTTGTACTCTACACCTGTTTTCAAACTTAAAATTCAGTTCAGTTTCTTGGAAGTAAGCATTCAGTATACTTCTGGGGTTTTTTTTGCTCTTCCTCCAGGTAGCTTTCTAGAAAGATAGAAATCCCCTCTAGTTTCTATGTCTACCAACTGAGTAGTTGTTAATATCTTTAGTATCCTAGGGTGATTTAATAATTTTTTTTTTTTTTGGCATATCAGTTGCTCCCTTTGAGTGTTGCCTCAGTCTCTTATTCCACAGGCTCTCAACCTGCTTGTGGTTATTTTTCAGAGAGAGGTCTTCGCATTCCACCCTACTCTTGACACAGAGGGCAATGCCTCCATGGCTTCTTCCTTGCCAGTCCCTTCTGAATAACCTATAGCCATCAATAGCCACGCTCCATTCATGGGGTTTACTTCCCCCAAGTTTCAGTAATGGCAACTAGATCAGAGCTTTCTAGCAGCACAGTGGCTTCCAGCTCCTCCTGTCTGTTGCCAGTGATGTGTGCGTTGCTGTAGAGGCACTTCAGTTGGGCTGTTGGCCATGTCACCTTCTTAGAGGTACACACCTTAATTCCTTTGAGGTACTTCACCAGTGTTTCCTTGTTGGCTCCTATTATCTCAGGAGCCCCTGTCTTCTCTAAGACTTCAAGTGTGCTTCAGTGTAGCCAGCACATCTCAGAGGAAAAGGCTAAGGGCCCTTGCTGGGACCCTATCTAAATTTAGTGCGTCATCCAACAGCTTGTCACGGACAAGCCTGATACTGCCCCTTTTCCCCCTCAGCCTGTTTTAAAGCTCTGTCAATGAATTCTGCTAGCTTGTGAACACAGACCCTTCTTGCTCACCCTTCATAAAGGTGAATCTGATCTGATGCCAGCAAGCCTGGTCCTGTGTAGACTATCCCATTAGCAAAAAAACCTTGAAGTTTTGGTGGTGACATTGGCCTTGGAGCCATATAATAAACTGGGCATGTCTGTTTTTTCTAGTGCTGCTGCTTGCAACTGGGAGGAGATAGGAAAAAATGACTTGTGCTTCAGATTTCCTTACCAACTGTCCCAAAGTTCTGAAGTAACTTTTGATTGCCCTTGGACTACATGTTGCTGCTTCATTGCAACTCACATGATAGAGCAATAAGTGCATGTGTACAAATGCTTACATTTGCCAGGGGAAGTTCAGGCTAGATATTAGGAAATACTTCTTTACTGAAAGGGTNCTTAACCTTCCAACCTAGGTGATTCTGTGATTAAAATAAGAGCCGCACAGTGTATATATGCACACATAAACTGAGGACAGTGAGACAAAACAGATAACTTCTCATTTCCAGCTGACTCTTCTGCTTTTTATTCTCTTTATACGGAGCTTCAAGAAAGGAGTTGAAAATGGATTTCCTGAGGCTGTTCCTGACTTGCAGTTGGGATACTCTTTGTGGATGTAAGGATTGTAGGTCTCAATCCTCACAGATTGCAGAAGAAACTGAATCTAGGGCTCCCGTCTTTTAAAGAAATGTTCAAATCACTAACCTTTTGAAGCAAAGCTCAACCCTTCTTCCTTTGACAGTCAAATTTTCTAAGTGTCAGTCAGATTTTTTTCTAAGTCATCTTGCTATAAAGAACAATCCTGTTCATGAAGTTAATTCTTTTCAGTAGATGGATTTTTTAATTTTTTTTTAATTGGCTTTCTGGGGAAACAAGCCCTCTTTCATCTTCCCCACCCCCATGTTGATGTTTAGCAGCCAACATGGATTTTCGACTGAGTGATCTTAGCTGTATCTAATGTCTTTCTCCAACAGGATAACATACTATGAGCAAGGAAGAAACAGAAGGTGTCCTGACTTTAGCAGAGTTTCTCATTGATGACAAGGAGACGCGTTCAGGATTTAAATAAAATTACTGTATGGTGGGCACTGAAAAGCTGCATAATTTTATTAGGAGAGCCCTCATGCAGAGCTTACTGTTGGTGGGGATTTGCAGGAATCTGGGACCAGGTGTTTTATATACATTTATAGTTTATATTCTGGAATGTACACGCTGATTGGTAATTTCAATAGACAATGAAGTGATCAGGGAGGGACCTGCCTGGCTGTGTTTGTGTTTGATGGTAATATTAGAATTCCAAACAGCCTGATCAGAAAGACGATGCAGTTTAGTAGGGTCAAGTCCAAATAGTTATTTAGTTGGGAATAATCAATGGCACAAAACTAAGGAGTAGGGAACAACTGCTGCTGCCACTGTGGTTAAAGGAAATTATGACAAGATAAACTGTGGGGTTTGCCGTACCTGATGGCTGTGAAGCAATAATGTTTTTAGTTGTAGCCAGAAGTTGTTACGAATAAAGAAAAAGTTGTCCTTCAGTGTAAGGGTAAGTTAGTGTAGGGATGGCATTTTATCTGTCCCCCCAAACAGTCTTAGATGAACTATATCTTGGGATAACAGAATATACCTGGTGTCCTTCCATTTTTCTGGGATTTGATACAATGAGTAAGATGCAACGGTGGCTACCTCTGGATTCTACTTTCCCTTTCAAGCAACATGTATTTAATTCTGAGTGTGCCAATTTCTATCTTGGAAACACCTTTATCAGCCTTTGGCTCTTGTCCTGTTTTTCTCAGGTTTGCTATGTGTTAGGTAAACATATCTTTGTGTTCTTAGTTTCCTTGACTAACATAGTTTGGCCTTTGCTAAAAGGAATTTGATAATTTACTGTTTAGAACTGAATTTGTCAGTTGGAAGAACACATAGAAACTGACTTGTTAAGGGACTTATATTTGGGGACATAAATTATCCTGCCTAGTTGCAGTTTCATTTAAGATAGGATAAAGAAAGTTAAATATCAGCCATTGTGACAGCTACTTTTATTTACTGCTCAGTTTGTAACTAAGAAATTGCATGAATTGCTATAATCAGAGCTAAATGTTTTCCTTTCTGTGAGTTGAAAATACATGATATCATAATTGTTCTCTGTCTGAATTTTTGTAAGCATAGATAGAGATGCTGAGCAGGGAGAATACCATTAGGCCTTAAAGAGATGGGATAGCAAAGCATTAGAGGTATCAAATATTGAACAGAGCAAGATGGAAGAGTAGGGGAGATTCCTCCTTGAAGTCTGTTTTTGAGTTATGTGCTGGATTTTTTTATTGAACAATACTAAATACTGAATTTGTTAGAAGAAAATACTCATTAATGCTCCAAAAAGGTAACAGGCATTAGGTACTCTTGAAACTGGAGACAGAATAAGGTAAGAAAGCTGCAGCAAGACTGCTTGATGGCCTGGTGGAAACCAAGAAGCTGGGTCACCTGCAACCTTCTAGCCTGCTGGTGTGGTGGGGCTGCCCATTTTACTGGCAAGCAGAGCCAAGAGAGATCTTCAGCAGAAGAACAGCAAGAAATGAGTAGACAGATGGGAAATGCAGAGGTGGGGTGGCTGTAGGCAGAAGAAAGAAGATGAAAACTGGTGGGGTTTTTTGGTGTGGGGTTGGTTTTTTTTTGTGATTTTTTTTGTTGTTGTTGTGTTTTTTTTGTTTTTTAATGCTAGAAGAGGATTTAACTCAGAGAAAAGATAAGAAATTCAGAGCTGAAAGTGGGTATTTATCACCTCCTCCACACTAGAAGACTTAGTGACGGTTATTGGATCAGATCTAAGTTTTAGTTTTGTCATCATTGTCTTACATAATTGAAACAATTTTTTAATATAGTTCTTACCCTTATTTAGAATTCTGAATTAAGTATAAAATACTTAAAAGGTCACTTCAGAAATACAGGACACCAGTGATCTCTCCTACTTGCTTGTGCACAGTTCTGTGTGTGTTATTTCCTTTGACACCCTTGTCATTATTTTTTTTAAGTAACTTCTAATATTTAAAGAGGTTTTTAATTTGTTGTAGTACATTGGAAGTGTTCCAGCTTGTACATATGGATGTGACTTTGACCTTTCAGAACTAAAAATCTATCACAGTTGCAGTGAACTGAATGAACCATCTGGTTCATTTTGAACCTGAATTCCTGTGTGTCTCAACATTCTCAGCTTAGCTGCACCACTTTTTCTAGTCCTGGGTAAAAGCTTGGGATCTGACTGTAAAGCTAAAGTTGTTTAAAGCTGGGAGTGGAACTTTCCCCCTTCATGGTTACGGTTTCAGTAGTGTTATTAACATATTGTCAATTCAGAAGGGTTTTTGGATGGCTTTTATGTAAACAAGAATGGTGATGAAGAAGTATAAGAAGCAGAGAAATTGTAAGAAAACAAATAATATACAAAAATAAGATGTATGTGTAGGGAGAGAGTGTATTGGGTTTTTCTTCCTTCTTTGTTATTTAGCCATATTGACCATGTTGTGGACTATTTCAAAGGGCAGGCAGTAAGTACCTTAGGAAACTGTTTCCAGTTAACCCAGAAGGTTTTGGGATGGTTTGCGGGTTGTTTTTTTTTTCTTCATTTCTACACATACAGAGAGACAGAGGCTTACCTTACTAGCTTGAGTAGTTTTGTGAATATCCTCCTTTGTGCCCTTACAGCACACTTTAGCAGGTATCTAACCACACCACTCAGTTATACTTCCAACATAAGCTTTGTATTCTGTTTTTCGCCCCTGGAGCCAATAGTGCTGTGAAGTTGATTTTCCAAATATGAATTTGTTCTTCCTCCCATCCTGGCTGTGCATTGAATAAAGTACTACACAGGAATGACTTACATCTCTTGTTCCTTTGAAGATGGCTGCCAGAAATTGGCCATAATTTCATGGGGAGTTCAAGGGCAGGTTAAGTGTAATCAAGGTTTTAGTGTGGTAGCTGAACTGAAAATGGGAAAGTAGTGAGAAGGAGCTTCATATAAAAAGAATTCAGGATTCTCATAATGTGTTCTCATTTTCCATTTGAGTTTTGCTACTGTCCTGAAGTAGCAATCTCCCAGTTCTTCTACGTTTTCTTGTTGAAGCAAACATCTCATTTTCAGAACCTTATAGTGCCGAGGATTCTCACAGTGCCTCCTCAGGACAAAAGAAACAAAAGTAAACTTCATTTTCCACTGACTTTCCAGGAGAATGCTGTAATTACTTCCCCATAGGGTGTATTGAGGTAATACAGCATATGGGGGGGCAGGGAAGAAAGGCTTAAATGTTTAAATATTCTGTTAAGGAGTGAGAACGCTATTTCAGTCTTCATGGTCAGACACAGGGCATTCACTTTCAATCTGTCTCACTTATTCAATGGAGAGTCTGATATCTGTTTAATTATTTATGCAAAGTAGAACATGATTGATGTGAGAGGTTCAGTCAGTTCAGTCGGTTGAAGAACACACATATCAACTGGTGATCCAGTTGCCTGCAAGCTCAGACCTGGACAGCAATTTGAAGACAAACAACTGCAGACCAGTTGTGGTACTTCCCTTAGCCCCATGGACCCAGACTGGCACAGCAGGCTGAACATCTGGGTATAGATTGCTATATTCAGTCGGGGATCAGGGGAATATTTCTGGTACCTGTACTTAACACAAGAGCTACCTGTTGCAGATAGTGGCTTTGACATAAAGACTCATATTCTATCCCCCAGAGAAAAGGATTTTATATATTCCTGTGTTTTGGGAAGAGTTCCTTGAATACTATTGGTATCAAAAGTGTGACTGCTATCGCCAGTTCTCTGCCTCGCCACTTTTGCATTTTATCTGAAAATACCTGTTAACTTTTTGATGGCCAATGGAGAAACTATTTTGGAATTCAGTGGAAAGGACTTTGCAATTCAGAAAATGTAGAAAATAAATGTACTATGCCTTGTTTATTAAAATCTTCTAATTGTGCAGAGTCAGTGGCTGCTTTTGCTTCCAGTTGCTCAGAGATCTACTTACAGAATCATAGAATCATCCTGGCCCGAAGCGACCTCCAAAGGTCATCTAGTCCAACCTCCCTGCAGTCACAGGGACACCCTCAACTAGACCAGGTTGCCCAGGGCCTCATCGAGCCTCACCTTGAATATCTCCAGGGAAGGGGCCTCAACCACCTCCCTGGGCAAACTGTTCCAATATTCCACCACCCTCATAGTAAAGAATTTGTTTCTAATATCTAATCTAAATCTGCTGTTTTCCGACTTAAAGCCATTGCCCCTCATCCTATCACTGTGGGCCATGGTTCTATGATTCTATGATACAATAACAGCTAAGCCTTAGCTTTTCTTCTTTGGTGATTTTCTACTGTACACAGATTTTGTGTGAATTCTGCATTTGTGTTGACTAAGTTGAAGTGATACAATTTGCTAGTGTGGGTAGAATTAAACTGATGTAACATTCTGTGGTTTCCACATGTATGTCGTTAGGTTTTATTTAATGGCAACTTCCTCACATTTATGCCTGGACTTTCATGGACAGCTGCCTCTGCCTTCCTAGAGCCTAAGCTGATGTTCATGTGTCTGTATAATGAGCTTGCTGTAGCAGCTTACTGAAGGTTTTTACTAGTGTTCATGCAGCTGAACTGGTGCAAATGTGTGAGCAAGAATGTCTGGCCATGAGAACCATGAACAACTGCAGTTGACTTTTGCTACAGTTGACTTTTGCTTATATGAAACCATTAAGAGAACTTTAACCATTAAAGTACAGTGACAAAGATGCTACAGAATAGTAAGTCACTGGTATAGCAGGCTTTGAAAAGTTATATAGTACGTCATCAGAGAGGAAGAAGCTGTGGAATTTTCAGGAATGGCATTAAAGGTGACTGCTTTTGTCTTCAGGATAAGATGTTCTGAGAGATCACTTGGGTTTACTTATAGACAGGTGATTTTTTTTTAAAATACATTATTACATAGATTAATTTGTTCAGAGTAGCTTCAGCACAGAGGAAAATAATAACATTACTATTTTTTGATGATTAACTTGCAGATATCTAATTTTTCCCCCTTATTCAATTGCTGGATACCTTTTGATATGCTTAGATATGAGTGTTGGTGTATACCTATGTAAAATGTAATCATACTAAATCCTGCTATTTTTATTCAGTCTTCATATGGTAATTGTTTTACGACCAGAAAATATGGAAATAAACGCAAGTGTTGTCAGCCTTTATATGCCATCTTATATATGCTGTATCTTGTTTCCACATTTCCCTTTGTTTATATTTTCGATTAGAAAATGTGGGAAACAGTTTTCTGGGTGTGTACAGTACAACTTCTGTGTAATACTTTGTTGATAACTGGACCTTGTATGAGACAAGCAAATGCTTAGTTTTAGTCCTTCTAGCCATGCTTCAATCTTGGAAACATCAGCTTTCCTCACTTGGGGAAATACTTCATTCCTTGAATCAACTTTCCAAGGAAACAAGCTGAAATACATAAGCTCTTCAGTAAAATGTGTGAGAATTACTTAAAGTGAACCAGGAGACTGTGGCAAACCTTTTCAGTAGGTACAGTTTTGCCTTGAAATTTTCAGTATTTGGAGGGTGGAACAGGCTCATTCCATTTTCTTCTTTGCTTTGCTTCATTAATTTAGTTTAAAAAATTACTTGCTCATTCCAGAGCTTAGCTGCTCTATTCCTACGTGAAATAATGCCGCCTTTGGAATTGTGTACGTAGCAGATCACTTTATATTTTCTTTATCACTCAGTGTGTTTCAGGCTGGTGCTTATATCTGTTGCTTAGCAAAGTTATTTCCAATGATGATACTAAGTTCAAAAATTTCATTAAATGCTATGCCAAAAAGCCCTACCCATGCTTACTTCCTGCAAGGATTTGTCTAAAGGCAATGTCCGTGTAATGTAAATTTTCAATTGGAAAACATGTTTACATCAAATATACAAGAATGATTATGGCCTTCTGTGAATGTATATATTTTTTCCCTTATTAACATTTGTTTCAGAAATCAGTCTGGGTAGAGTTACAATCCTTTCTAAAAGTGATAGGATTTTAGCAAATAGGTCTCTTCAGTACCCCTACTTTTTCTTTACTAAGATTTCTTTTAACCTTGATTAACCACCATGGGAGTTTGGAGGAATTCTCTGATGTTTACTCTGCTTTTATTTCTCCTTTTGGAATAGCTACCTAAAAAAAAATAATTATCAAAACCTTTGGTTAAAACTTTTTAAATTATTTACATTTTAGCAAAAATAAGGAATTAGAAGTTCATGTATGCATAGGCATAATGTTATCGTCAGCTAAGACCCTTTACAACCATGATGCTTTCTAAGACAAATAAAAATAAATAAAGTCCAAGAGATGTTTCATACCTTATCTTCCCTACCATGAGTCTCTAACCATGCATGTGTGGTGCTCTGGGTTCAGGTGTTAGCTGGGGTTTTTTTGTGTGTTCTGTGCTCAACAATAATAGCATAAACCAGATTAACCTTCTGTTCTTCATTATTGATCTTTTTGTAGTTATTGAAAATAGGAGAAATCATTAACTACTTTGGTGGGTAGGCTACACTTATTGATTGCATTCACAGTAACACCCTTAATATATATTAAGGGTAGCACACCACACACCCCAGTACAGTACTTGCTCTAATTTGCATGCAGGAAATATTTTCTGAATTGCAAGCTGAAGGTGTGTAGTTATGTGTCTGCTGCTTAGGCTATTTCCTCTTCAACAGAATTATTAGAGATGAATAAAGCTTAACAGTTGACTATTGTGCCTCACTTCCAGTTTTATGAAATTGTGTCAGTCCAGGGAACTGGACTGTATTACTAATGATGCCTTCAGTCTTATTCAGAATTGAACTTTTGACATTGCTTTTCCCTCCACCTCTTTCGTATGTGGACTCATTGGAATGATTGCCAAAATCCCAAATGAGATTACATTGGAAAAATGAGAAAGGAAAGAGAAACATGAGCAAAACAAAACCACAGTAAATTTGATGGGATGTGTCTATCTAGTCAGATGCAATTTTACAATAATCAGAAGGGAATAGGTTTAATATTTGTAAACATGAAGCCTCTATTGATGCAGCAGTTTTTTAATGCATAAAATAAGTTGGTTGCAAAGCTAGTGTTGGAAGCCATACAGTGGAAGCTATATGTTGCTCCATTCATCATAAAAGGAAGCTCGATGAAGTTATTCAGAACTTGCAGCCTTCTCTGTAGAGTCATCTGAAAATTCCTGTGAAGGCTTACACAAAGTAGTTGCAGAATTCCTTTCCTCCCTCCATGTTCAGAATAGGATGGTGGCCCTGCAGTGCTTTATCCATTTGTTGGAATTCCTTGTGCTGGGTAGGTTTGTATTGCTTGAGAGCTGGCAGTAGCTTCCTTCAGTGAGCGCAGCATATTGCACTGCAGTGTTTTGCCCAAAATGTGGCAGATGCTTGCATCAAGTTTAATGCCAGGTTAAAATGCTTGAATGTCATCCTGTCTTTGAAAGTAGTTTGTTTGTTCTTTGTCCAAGCAAGGCTTTTGGCAGGGCCTGGTGCTATCCTATATGTGATAAAAATGCAAAGCTAGAAGTAAGTGTGTAATAATATTTCAGTAACCATTCCTTCAAGTTTAAGTATAGCAATTATGCATAGAAGACCCGTGTGTGTATCCTCTAATTGCTAGCATTGGTGCAAACCATTTTTATTGTACCAAGGTCATTAAAACTGGTGAGTTTTGCTTTGAGGTTGAGATAGTTTTGAACAGTTTTCCCAATTTGTGGTATTTATAATACACTGACTCACTGTGCTAAGGATTGTTGAACTTGAATCATGTAGGGCAGAAAACATCTAGATTGTTGCAGTTGCACTTCAGAAATCATTTCTGTCAGTAGCTCTGCTCTTAGGAGTTGTGTCAGTTTGTTAAAAAGAAAAACAAACAACAAAACAGAACACCAAAACCAGAAGTTCTCTTTCTGCCTGACTGGCAGCTGGTATATTACAGTCTCCTTCAGTAGATAAACATCAGATTAAAATCTTATCCTTTTATACTGCTCCAAGCTGTAGGAGTCAAATCCTTGAAGTCTGTATCATACTTATGACCTTTGAGGACTGTACTATCAAATAATTTTCAGTTCAGAGCAGCATGTAAGTAGTGTTTAACAAAGGAATTGCTAAGCCGATCAGAATATTGCATCAAGGTTCTGTATTGTTAGGTAGGTTTTATTGTTGTCTTGTCAAAGAAAAGCATGAATTATGCTGTCCTTATCTCTAAATATTTTCTTTTTGTGGTTTTAATCTATAAATAACCTTTTTAAAGCAAGTTAAATAGAAAAAGAACAGATCAGAACTGATGCCTGATCTTCTGCTGTCTTGCCTGTATCCCCCAGTTTATCCAGGCAGCTGCCACAGTAGCTTATATATTAACCAAGTACAGTGCCACCTATGAAATACATTCAGGAGGGAATTTTGAACTAATTCTGTCTAGTTCTTCCTCAGTGGTGTAATATATTAACATCTCTAGCTGTAACAATAAAAAGAAGGTCATGGTCTTCTGCATGCATGTATATACGCTACCACAGACTATTGTTCTGCATTTACAGCAGGCAGTGTTTTTCCTCCAGCCTACTTACATTAAGATTTTTACGTAACTTGCTGTTTGTAGTTTTATTATGCATGTCCTAACAAGAAGGAAAAAACAACATATGAAGGGTGGGGAGGCTTGAGAGAACATAAACTCTGCAAACTTTTGTTGGCCTTGTATCAGGGAGGAGCCTACCCATTTGTCCAAGTTAAAACAATCTCTAGTAACTGTTTAGCTGGAACAACTTCATAGAAAAAGTCTGGCACACCCTGTCAGCTGCTCTCTTGCTGTGTTCATTAGAGCTCAGTGGCACACAGTAATTTTTGGTGGTGATAGGGAATGATGGAGTTAAAACCCTATTGCAGCTCAAATTCTTTAACATTAGTGTTTTGAAGAAAACTTTCATTTAGGGTAAATTTTTATGTCATGGTTCTGAGAGAGCTTTTATAATACTGTGCAACAGTATTATAAAAAGTGAAAGTGAAGTTTTTTAGGCAGTTTTATCCCCTAAATCTAGATGGCTATTGGAAAATTGCTTTAGGTATCTAATTGTCCTTCCGTATTGTCTCCTCAGACATGTCTTCAGAGGACAGGCTCAGCTGGAAGGGAAGCTGCAACATAAACTTGCTGGATGAAATAACTAGTAAATGCTTTTCATGGATAATATGATATCAGCCCCTGCTGTGTTAGTTTTCTTAAATCGCTGCCTCTTGTCGCACTTTGTGGAACACAGTAATAGTGGCAAGAGCAGTTTTTGTGACTGGATCAATGACTTCGAAGAGAACAGAACAGTTAAAAGAATATTCTCTTGCTAGAAGCAAGGGAAGCATTTACACAAAGCATTCAAAGTACTTGCACAAAGTATGCTTTTCCTGAGTGAGGTGAAAATTGAAAGCTTAAATAAACAAAAGCTTTGAAACTCCAGTCGTTATTTTTGTTCACCTGCATCAATGACAGGTTCCTAAAGAACTATTCAAGTGGGCTGTTCAAGTGTCTGGGAATATCTAAAATTGTCTGATAAGATTTTTGGCAGCTGAAACTTGTCAAATTTACTTGAAAGGAAAGCAAAAAAAGCAAGGTAGAGTGCTTTTGTAAAAGCTGTAGAATAATTTGTTCTGTTTTATTTTTGTGTTCAGATATCACAGTTTCTTTTAAGAATAGCTTTCTTAAATTTAGCCTACATAAATTTAGCATACAAATGCACACAAGTCATCCTTCAGCTGCACAATCTGCCTGAGGGAATTCTGGTTATTTACCCTGTGTTGATTCTGTAATGGCATGTAGTTGGGAAGGAAACGAAAAATTATGCTCAACTATGGAGAACATAAATTTGGAAAAGACTTGGAAGGATACTTTGAAATTTGTCAGGAATTGGAGAACAGAATGTCTTGTACTGTGGCATTGGAAAGATTCTAAACTGATAGACCACAGTGTGTTTTGTATGATAAAGCCATGAAGTGTTCATGTTCTATTCAGTTGGACTCCCAAATAAATTCTAAGGGTATTTTTGTAAATTTAAACTTAAAAACAAACAAACAAACAAAAACCACCAAAAACTCATCATGCTTCCTGTGCTGCTTTCCCCCTCAAAAGTAAGTAAGCTTGCCTTTGGATTTTTCAACTTCTTGAAGTATTGATCTGTGTTTGTAGCAGATTGTATAAAGCAGTGAAATTGCTTCACCTTTAACCAAAGGTGAAGTTGGTTTGTTTGTCTTCTACCTAGCAACTGATGCAGCCTAATAAAACATTTTTGTGCTAATGTCAAATACCTGGGAGGAGAAAGGAAAGAATTGATGTGTGGAACTACAGAAGCTGGTAGAACTACGGACTTATCCTGACCCTACTGATATATTGCAGCATGATGGGTCTTTTAATCCATGCTTGAGACACTATGAGGACTGAAGCACTTTATCATTAACTTGCTGTGGTAGTGGGTTTCTTGTGGCTGAGAAATAACAAAGATTTCATTAAAGGCTCTAATTGCCTTTTAAATATGAAATGTCTTTTTGGTTAGTCATGTTTCAGTCCTTACGTTACAATACTCACAGAATAGCAGAATAACCCAGGTTTTAAGGGACCTTGAAAGATCATGTGGTCCAACCCTTTACTCATTAAAGAGCGTATTAAAAAATAAAAGTGTCTGGTGAGACAGGGTCACTCAGGCAATCTGTTGGAATTATATAGAGCAGCATTCTAAGCAGTAGGATTACTGTTAAGAATTGTAGTAAACAATTTAGAAGATCGCGAGTAGTCAGAGGTATACTATTGCTTTTTATGATTTTGTACTCAAAATTTAATGAAGTGGAGAAAATCCCACCCCATAAGTAATTTGTATTTGTGACTTTCTACAGCTCTATTTTCCTATTGTAAGCATAACCTATGTTATCAGGCAGTTTCAGTTCAGTCTTGGTTACTTCATAAAGATTTGGATTTTATAAATAATGTTCTTACTTTGCTTACTGTGGACCCATTGAAACATTCTTTCCATTTGTTCTTTTTGTCTTCTTAAAAAAAGAAACAACAAACCTATGTGACTTAGGGAAATCAACTTGGTGTCATGATGTCTGTCCCCTTTTTGCATATCTGAAATGTCTTGGAATGCTGTAAAAATGTTTGAAATGCCCCGTTTCTGTAAGTATCTCCTATTTTCAAATCAACCAGCCTGTTAGGGACAGCTTCTTTTAGTCTTATACATGGCAAACTTTAGCTAGGTTTCTATTTATTACTTCTACTTTTAACATACTTTTTTTTTTCTTCATAGTTATTTATTTGGATTCTTTCTGCAGCCATTTACATTGTGCTTTTTTATCTCAACTGCTTTCTGTCAGCTGATTGTGATTTTCTTAGGCTGCCACAGCTTCTTGGAGAATTTTCTGTCACTAAACATAGTTCCTTCACTTCAAGTTAATTCACGTCTTAATTTTGCGCACTTCCTTCCTGAATGTGAATATTCAGTAGTAACAAGCCATTGTCATCTTGCCGCTATTTCTGCTTAATTCAATTTCCAGCTGTCCAGCTCTACACAACAATCTACTTTTTTTTTTAAAAACAAATAAAATATAAGACTATTCTTCCTTTGCCAACCACTGCTTATGCCAACCTCTTTCTTTCTTAACGCAGGCTGGTGATGTTGCTGATTGGCTTTTAACCTCATGTGGTTATTCCATCCCCTCTTACTTTCTTGCTCTTTTTAAGCAGTCTGCTCTTCTGATTTTTCCATCTTACAGTCAAGCTCTTTAATTTTCAATACCTCATCTGCTCTGTTGGACCATATTTTGGTTTGCTTTGCTTTGTTTTTCTCTTTCCTTTTGTTTCTAGAATCCTGCTACAGCTGTAAATCCAGGCTTCCACTATGCCATTTCTGTGAAAATTTGATATCCTATCCTTGGCTCTATGCCCCACTCAGGAGGAATCATTTGGACTGCAGAATCTCTATTTCCTATTCGACTCTTACTCTTTGCTTTCAGCTGAAGCAGTTATTTGCAATTTCTGTTAGGTTTTGTGAACCCTTTGCTCTGTTAATGACTGTCTGCTGGGAGATCAAAATGTATCATTCACCTGATTTGTATAAAATTTGATTGATATAGTTCGACCACTTTGCTTGTCAGCTCTGTACAGGGGGTCACAAAGCAGATGGACAGGGAAATTGTTCCTGAAAAATGGTTGCAGGTTTGTGGGGCTTTTTTTGGCCCCAGAGCCAAGGTATTTTAAAACTACTTGTGAAATTAAGAAGTGCACAGAATAGCAAAGAAATAGTGAGTATTAGAGAAGTCTTGTAGACCTGTATTTTTGGCTGTAAATGAGTGGTCTTTACATGTTTATGGGGGATAGATCATTGGAAAGATCTGTGTTGCATTATCTTCATTGTGTGGGATTCAGCTTTAAACTAATGCTTTAGCTAGTTGTGCTCTGGCTTCCTTTTCACCTGCTAAAGCATATTACACCCATCCTCTAGGAGACCTTTTTGGTTTCACTGTTGTTTGTGCTTCATTCTGTTTTTGCATATTACTCTCAAGGAAAGATAACTTACAGCTTCTTCCCCTCTTTTTACACAGTTTTCTCCATAAATGCTATCATGTATAGGCATATAAAAATAGTCTATTACATTTTCCATATGTTGTGGCTTCAGTGAACAACAGAGGAGCAAGGAATACAAATGAATCTCTCAATATATCCATCCTTTTGTTAGACAAACTAGGTCTTAAGCTACTCTTATATTTAAGTTGTCTCGCAGAATTTCTTGCAGAAGATTGTAGATAAAAATTGAGTAATATGGTGACTTTTTTTCTTTTTCATAAAAAGCTTTATCTCAATAGTGTGATCTGTTAATAACACAGTTTGTCAAGTATCTGTTTGTATATAGAATATAAAACAAAAGAAATGCAAATTATTTGGGCCTTGGATTACTGGCGAAGTAGAGAATGTCTCTTAAATCATAACACAAATGCATGAATTTGAGGGCTGACTTTAAAATAATTTTTACTAAGTGTAGAAATGATTTTGAAAGAATGGATTTTGTTTCATTTTGAGCATAATGCAAGTATCTCAAGAATTGGATGACACTGTTCAATAAATTCTGGAAACTTAATATAATATATGTAGATGCAATTTTGTCAAGCTATGTCTTGACTGTGTGCTTTTATCTGTCAAAGCAATCTGACTCAGAGTACACGTATAATTTCCTAGAATAGTAATAACTTGACTGACATGTCCTTTATTTTATGATGTTATTTTTACTGAACCGGTAGTTTCATAATCTAGTTATCAATATTCTTGAAACAAAGGCAGTTACCACCAAGTTGCTAAGTGACTATAGGCTTGCATAAGGGGTAATAATGTTAGGAAAAGGGCTAGACTGCCTATTTCTAATGTTTCTAGTATAAGACTAAGAATTCTTGTCTGACTTATCAGGTGTGTTCTTTGATAGTGATGTGGCAGCAGTTTGTATAGAAACCAGTTTTGTCTTACTGGATAGTGAATACCAAAAGATATGTTAGAAGAACACTTGAATCATAACGTAGCTGACTTTCTACAAGGAATGCTATTTTCTCATTACCCAAAACATTGGGTAGTGCTTTGTTTCAGTTTTATGAGGCACAGATAATGGGGAGTCTCGGGGGACGACTGATGCCATGCAGTGCACAGTATTGTCTGCAGCTCCGTCATGAGAAGGGTGCAGCCCTGCTCTGCTCTGCTCATATCCACTGTGTGGCTGTCTAAGTGTGGTACCACCAGCCACAGGAGAGGGAGGCTCAGAACCTCTGGGGCACATTTTCATAGATTAGGTATTTTACCTAATGGTATTCACAGTTATTTTATTGAAATTGAATCTGGGTTAAGGGAGTAGCAAATGTAAATTAAAATATGCCACAAAGAAAATCATTCACTGGGAACAAGGATGGTCGTGGAACATCCAAAATGTGATTAAGCTAGGCATCAAGATACTATTTCTGGATATTTCAAATAACATGAGGGTTTGGAAGATTTTCTTCACTATTATAATACAGTATGGAAAGAATAAACAATAGAAGTAATAAATTAGCTTGCATTCCCTTTGTTGTTTACCATAATGAATTGAACAAGCAGACTTGAGGCAGGTAAAAGGAGATTGGTTTACTAAACTGATGTATGTCAATACATGCAGACCCTGTGCTGATCGGATCTAGAATCTGGAAGAGATCGTATTTGAGCAATACAAGATGATTCTTATGGACGTCTCGATTGAGTGTACTTTAAAAGCAAATGCTGAGTGATGTAATGTGCGTTTATCCCTCTCTACTTGTGCACCTTTGGGATTGTTTTGTTGCTCTGAATGCAGAGAATGTGCCAAAATGACTGTCATCTTTCCTCTATCTTTTGTGTTGTACCAGTGAGCATTTAATCTACAGTTGATAACAGTATTCATAACTTCTGAAGAATTTAATGTTTCTTCCAGGTTCAGTGTGTTAGTTGTTTGAGATGCACTGTCCAAGGAAGTTGGAATCAGTTGCTATCAGGAAGCATAACTCAGACAAGGGCAGTGGGCAAAAAAAAGAGCTATAGTTCTATCTGCAGCCAGTATATCCTGCTGACAGTACAGCTGACCTATAAAGTGAGGTGGATACTACCGTATCAAGTTCCACCAAGTCTTATTTTATATTTGATACACATTGTCTGCATTTGTTCAGAACATCATTAAAGTTATTACACAGTTGGTTAGGTGTCTGTTGCACCTGACCGATACTTGGATTGTGTTTGAACTTGGTGCTAACAGGGATAATCATACATATGTGTTGAGGTTTTTTTTTTTTAAATAAGACATATGTATTTGTTTGAGGAACCTTTGCCCACCTATTCATATAAATGTTTCAATGCACTCCAAGAGTACATAAGTTTACATTTTCCCAGCAATAATTCCTGGTCCAGCATTCTTGGGACTACTATTGCACTAAAATACTTGGTTATTCATTGTACTCTGACATCCTTTGAAGGCTGAAGCGTGGTTATCCCGCAAGGTCCTGATATTCTGAATCCTATTTGACTATATTATCAGAACGATTTACTTTCAGTCATAGTTTATATATAAATACTAGAAACCCCGAGCCCTAAATCCTGTTATCCAGAACCTCCATCTGTGATAACAAACAATACTGTATCTGTCATCTTATAATGTTAATCATTGATCAGCAAGATCTTTTATGTAATCTGTAACCACAGTCTGTAGATTAGCATTGTTTATCATAATACAGTAATAAAATTTAATAATTTCCTACTCATACACTGCTGTATTTTTTTAACTTTACATGGGTCATCCACATGATAATCATTCTTGGCTGTGGCTTGTCTGTGTTACGTGTTCCACAGGATGTCTGCTGGTAATTTTGTGTAAGCTTCCAAGATGCAGCTGTTTCTTATGTTATTAAATCCTTTTCATTACGTATTCTTGATAGAAGGAAAGAAAACTTACTGCAGTCTGGGGCTATACAACTGCAATTTGTGTAGTATTGTGCACTATGCTATCTTCAGTTTTAAAAGTTCAACATCATTAATATACAAATGATCCACTATGATTTTACTGTGTAATTTCTAAAATTAATTTTAAGGCTGACCTTCATAGGGTGGTAGAATGAAATAGTAAAAGGCTGGGATGCCTCTTGAAGCTTAACTGATTATTATGCTGTGTTGGCAAAAAAAGCCCTCACAGTCATACTAATCTGAGGACAGTGATGGTAGGTACAGTATGAAATGCTGATTTAAAAATCGGCCATTAACAAATATAAGTATTAGGATTTTTTATTTGTTCATGGAAGGTCTTCTAAACCAAGAGCCACCCCACTCCAAAACAGTACCTATAATACCATGCATTTTTTTGATCTCTTGAGATACAACGCTTTCTGAGAAATGTTCATCACAAAAATTAGTCTGCACTGCATATGTAGAAAGCTAAGGAATTACAGGAACTTTAAGTAGTTATTGATATGGTTGGTTTTATTCCAACAGCCACAAGCAAGGGGAGAATAAGTAACTTGGCCAAGTATTAGTTTTTCTGCTCCAGGTAGTTGAACTTGCTGATGCCACGCCAGGATACAGCCTTTTAAATGCATGTTTGTTTGCTTCATTCATAGAAGTATATGCAACTCTGATAGCTCTTTGTCTTTCTCAGTGAAGAAGTACTTGAGTAAGATATTTGTGGTATTGAGGACTCCAGGCAATCTTAAGCACAGTTCCTATTTCTACATAGGATTTCCAGAAAAATCTGTATGGAAATGCATGGGTTGCGGGTCCTGCTGTGTGTTAGACTAACTGCAGGTTCACCATCAGTACACACAGTGTACAACTGTTTCGTAGAGTCCTGGTATATTGTTCAGTCTTGTAGTCTCACCTGAGCAATAAATTGTGTGGGGAAACCTCATGCAAGTACTCAGTTTTCAGCTTATATTTAGGGAAGACTTCCCAATGGAAAGGGAGGAGGGTGTATCTGAGGAATCTGAACATAGACCAGGTGTATTTCTCAGGCTTGATATATTTTCAGCTTTCTGGAAAATGACTTGCTTTATAAATCAAATGTTGAAACAATAGCCTTGTTTGATAGGGTTAAAAGAATTGCTCTGCAATAGATGACAGAATCACAAAGAATTTTTTAAATTTTTAAATTTTTTTTAAATACTGTATTTGTATATTGTGTTTTAGAATTTTGGGGACCAAGTGTGAATCGGGCTGGATTATTGTTTTTTAATTGGATTTTCCAGATTAGAATGCTTTGTCTTGTCTTACCTCAATTTGTAATCAAATAGATGTACTGGATTCTCTTTCTGCATATGTGAAACACAGTTCCTTAAGCAGCTTCATAAAGCCGTGTTTTCCTGTTCCTATCTGAACAGGAATATCCATAGCAATGACCCAGAGAACTTGCCACAGTATTGATACAGATAGGTGGTGAACTATTTATTTATTTAGCTGTAATGATTTAGTTAAGTTTAGTAATATATCCAGTGGGGCTTATTGTTCTGATAGTTTATAAGACTTTAATTACCTATTTAATTTTGTAATTGTTTGTAGCAGTTACAGCCAGGTCCGAACAGGCAGTGCTTTTGAGAAGAATAGTTTCTGGCTATTACTAATCTAGCAGTAAAAGACAGATGCGTTGTTACACCTGAGCAAAAAATCAGATGCTGTTTATTTTAGTGACAGTACTTTGTTGTTATATTTGTGCATTGAATTGGACAGTAGATGGGGTCCCTAATGCAGTAAGAATTATTCAGCAATTGCATTTATAAAAATAAAGAATTTAAGTTCTGGGAAATGTGCTTGATGGTACTTCCAAACTTAACTGAAATAATTAGCCCCCTCTTTTATTTCCATATATTAAGATGTCATAATTTCAGGTAAAGTCATTGAGTGAAATATATAGAAGAAACCTAATTTTATCTAGTCTCACCTCTCTTGTAGCATAGGTCATAGAATACTACCCAGCAAATTGAGGTTGAATTGGTATTTAGTCAGCTCTTACTCCAGTGTAACGGCAGACTGACACAGTCCAGGTCATGGAAGACAAGAAATTAATTCAATAATGTACTGGTGGATACATTAGGGAAAAAAAAAATAATTAGAAAAAAGCCCAAAGAAACCACAACCCCCCAAAACCCAACAAAAACTACACACACACACACACACACAGCCCCAATACACCACAAAACCCAAACAAAATCCACAAAACTAAAACCCACAGGCCTGAAAGGAGTCTGCAAAGCAAGTCCTATGTTTGCTTATGCTGAAGCGTAAGTCTTCACTCTCAGCATTTTGGTGGCAGTTTAGGGAGTTGCCATTCTCTCCCTCTCTGATGGCACTGCAGTTTGTGTGGTTGTATACTGACCCAGGTCAGGAACTGATTCAACTGAAAACTATTTTTCTTTTCCTGTGTTCCTTTTCAGCCTGCTCACTTAGCAGTCTGGTTCTTTCTGTGCCTGTGAAACCCACAGCACAGGACGTAGGGAAAGCCAAAGCAATGGGAGGAGTCAGCTGGCAGCAGTACCTGGTGGAAGCTGCAGGGGTAGGAAGCTTCTGACTAAGCCTCTGCTGTCTCTGCGCTGCAGCTCTTGTTTGGTGCTTGTGCAAATCCTGAACAAACTGATTCTGTGCATTTGTGCAGAGCTGGATTTGAGCTTAGTGAGATCAAGCCCAGGTCTTCATAAACAAGTTATGCATTTGTTAAAATTAAAATAAAATCCTGTGTGTAAATAATCAAAACAAGAGTAGAGTGAAATTCGAAGGCTGAGGTATTATGCAAGGGTTTTCCTAAACAGTAGCTGTTACTGTTACCTGAATACTTATTTCAAATGTCCTTTTTAAACCAAACACTAGAACATTAGTTTGCATAGCTTCTCCCCAAGTCATATATACTAGGATATAGGTTCAGAGGAAGATCATAGCAGCCCCATAAAGGACATGTTAGCAAGCTGTTCAGTGTTCTCAGCCACAGAATGGCAACTCACAAACTAAATAAATGTTCCGTCTCAGTCACCCAAGCCTCTCAAAGAGGGTACTTGTGTCCCATTTTAAAGGTGATATCTGTCTTACAGGCATTTATCCCTACCAGATATGTGAAACGCGTGACTTATTTCCTTGGAGTATTCTTATTTGCCACTGATGAAGACTTAGTAAGTATTAACATTGTAGATGGTCTCAAATCTTCATTTTTATATTTATTGCTGTGAATTAACAGACTTCATGCTGTATTCATTGCAAAAGTAGCTGTGTAATGTCCATCCTCATATTAGGAGAAATATTGTTTCTGATTGGCATTATCAAGTAAGATGGGGAGAGCATATGGTGTTCTTTCTTCTTGTATTTCACAGTGAGATATAAGAACTGCTTCCTTCTTAATGACAAGTATTGTATCAGGTATCATCCCTTTCCTGTTTTTTTATGCAAGTCTGATGTTCCTGTGTGCATGGGTAGGGAAGAAAGCTATGTGGCTTGAAAAGGTCTTTCATTACTGCTCAGATGACCTTTCTGCAAGGTCTGTTTAAAATGAAATTAATGGCTCTTACGTCTGTATAATTTGACAAACACAGAAGGGTGGAAAAGTTTCTTTTCCTTTTTTTAGATGACTCTTTAAATGCCTGATGTGCATCATGATGTAGATATGAAACATCACTTGGCTGATGCATTTCAGCTCTCCTGAAGAGAAACCGACATGGTTCAATTATTGGCTTCAAAGTAGGTGATACATGTTATTCTGAGAATAGTCCATCCTGCCTCAGCACATGAAATACAACTGAATCCGGCATCTCTTTAAAATAGAATTAAAACCAAGAATCCTTACTATTCCCATGGTATTATCCAGTAATCTTTGAGCATTTGTCACAGACTACTCTCAACCAGTCTGTTCACCAGTACTGTACTTGCTGTTACACTTCACGCAGATGAGTTTGACTAGGGAGAATGAAATATTAAGATAAAACACTACGAATGGGATAGGGCTGCTCTGCTCACTTCCCCTGTAATTTTAGTCCTTGCATCCTTTCAATCCAAATGCCTTCACTTTCTTTCCCTTTCTATAGCTATTCTGGTTCACATTAAACTTCTTGTGTTGGCAGCCTTTGCAATTATACCACATTCAGTAAATCTCTGACAAGGCTAAATTGATTTCTGAAAAGCTTTTTGAAGGCCTCATTACCATCAGTTTCTGTCCTGAAATGCTAATAGGGACACACCCCTGCACTTCTAGCAATGCCAAGGAATTAAGTGGATTGAATACCTGTCCCTGTGCAGTATGAATTTTCTAGGGTAGTGCTTGGGTTTTTTTAGTTGCAAATAGCATATTCTTCCCAGCTGTGATAGAATAAGTCTGTGGAAACCTGGAACTGGGATGCAGATGTGTTTGCTGAAGAACTGTTAAACCAACTGATGCAGCAACTTACTGCTTGTACATAACTCGCTCCAGCTAGCAAAAAACTCTTTCAGGCTCATGTAATTTTGCAGATTTAAGATTCTTGCTCACGTTAGGAGCAAACCATTTAGTATTCTCGGGCTTGGGAAGAGGATGGAAGGGTTCAAAGGTTGTCTGTTGCCAGTGCCATGGGAGATTTTGCCAGCAAATGTTATAAACAGCTGTTGCAGTAGCTAGGCAGGTCAGATGGCAGGTACTTTATTACTTCATCCCAATGATTCCCAGATATTTTGATGTTTATTGTTTAACCAACAGGGATGGAGTTCTGAAAGAAAAATTTCTGTTCCTTGTAAAAGCCAGTGACAGAAAAAGTGCTAGGCAGGGGAAAACTCAAACAGGATGCTGCAAAGGTTTTTAATGCGTAATTTTGATATTAACTCTTTTGATTTCTCAGATGGTCGTGTGAAAAGATGGAAGGGGGAGTAATTGAACCCCTTAAAGCAATGAGTCCTGTTTCTTGATCTTTATTTATTTCAGGGGTTTTAGTAAAGCGTTTTACCTACCAGCAGAATGCTGTTCGGAGCGAATGTGAACTGAAACAGTAGTGTTTGCTACAGGTCACTAACTAGGAATTATTACTAGATGGAAAAGGTAATGGAAATGGGCACAATGAGAAATGTTTCATTAAGAGAATTAGCCTGTAGAGTGGGGTGTTTCCTCCCCTCCCCTCCTTTTTCTCCTTTTTTTTTTCTTTTTTTCCTTTTAAGATGCTCTAACTGCTACTATTAATGTGTGCTTAAGTAATTAAACTAATGAATGCTAGTAAATTTTTAAAACATGTTTCTAGGAGATTTCTATGGTGTTACTTTCTCTTAAATTTCACTTTGAAGCAGCTTAAATAGTGCAATGGCTTTATTACAACTTCTTTTCTTTTCCGTTTTTGCTTTTTACAAAAGCTTGGGACTTGGAAATTTCCAACTGATTTTGCAACTTAGTTTCAGTGGGATGCAGGGTCGGACCTGCAGGAATTGCAGTAGCTTTTGACAATATGCTGTTATAGTAAATTCTTCAAAGTTGTGAAAACTAATCTTTATGGTAGGAAGCAAAACCCTGTGTGTTTTGTTTTTTGGTTTGTTTTCTTTTTTAATATGAAACTGAAAACTGAAGCAAACCCTGTGTGAAAACTGAACTTAAGTTCCCAGAGAACTTCTTAAAGTACCCAGGATTTTGCATTTTCATTTCAAACGTTTCATTTCTGCTTCCAGCTCTAACGCTCTTCTGAAATTCAAGTGTATTCATTCAATGAGGTTATATTATATAAAATAAAGGTTATTGAATGGGGTTTGTGTTTGCAGTGAATTTTTTCCTTCCAACCCCCTGTAATGGAAATTCATTAGCAACAATTCTGTCTAACATTTTTCATGTAAAAGGCATTTAATAAATAATGCTATGTCTGACTTTTCTAGAAGGAAAAGGCACAGAAGCACCCTGTACCTGCTTGGTGGATGGGGACAGAGATAGAAGCCGGCTAGAGATACACCATGTTTGAATTGCTTTAAACTACCTCTTTCTCCTCAGAATATGTGCTTATCTGAAGGAAATAAAATATCTATGTGTTTCATTGGTTAGAGCTTTTCTGTAGAAAAATAGATTTCTAGCATTAGAGAAAAACTGTAAACCACAATAATAAAGCAGGTCTTGATCCATTGTAGTTGATCCAGTAATGAGTTCTTCCAGGCTGAGCAAATCAAAGCAGTTATTTATTACTGTAGCAGACTGCAGGTTTGATACTGCATGGTTGAAATCTTTCTCAGTTTATACAACCAATCAAAAAATATTAGCGTTGGGAATGTGTATAGCTTGGAACTGTTTTCCTCATGAAACATCAACCAAAGACATGGGAGACCTGATATAGTTGTCTTTTGATGGCTGGTGACAGCTTGCTGCACAGTGGTATGGTAGAGAACCATTAAGGGAAAATAGATTGTGCCAAATCTTCTTGTCATGCTCTCCTTTTATCTTGACGCAAGAAGGTTGTCATGCTGTTGTTGCAGGACTCTGATAGGAAAGGGAAGTGTTACAATTCTGAACTCTGCAGACAGGAGTGGTATGTAATACAAATGTGCAGTTCAGTTAAGATTGAGAAACAGTGATATATGAGCTACAATCCTGAATTTCCCAGACCCTGTTCCTGAAACTGTGTATAGCTGAGCCCAGTAAAGTAACCATTGATTTGAAATGAGAGAGACTTTCACTTGCTTATACTAGTATGCTTTAGACTTTTACAGTATTCTTTTCACTGCTTAGCATATTGCTTTAGCTATCTTGGGTCCTTTAAGAAAGGACTTCACAGAAAGCAGATGAGAATTCTTGCAGTATTTATCCCCCCAACCCCCAAAGTCAACTAAGCATTTGGTAATTTGCCAGAGGTCCTTTCCAATCATCATGATTCTGTGATTCCCCCTTCCCAGTGTTCAGCTCTTTTTCTAGATTGAAAAATATTTTTTCCTTGTTGCAAAATGTCCTTGCACAGTCTTTGATTGTTCTTGTGTTACTTTCCATCATTTTATCTTGTACAAGATGGAAGTATACTTACAGTGTGGTACTACTGAATGCTTACGTGGATATCTTAATTACACTGTAAATAAGTAAAATATATTTAAATCAAATTGTATAATATGGAATTCATAAACATACTGTGTTACAATAAAAGATGTGTAATTAGGAAATCATTACTCTTGTGAGTTGGAACTTAACCTTGTTATACTAATGACCTATTTAAGATAAAGTCTCTGCCAAATGATAATTATTTAATCTTTTCTCCATTTTGTGTTTCTTTTTCCTATTGGATAGTATTACATTTCATTGAAATGGTCATCAATTTTTTTTTAAAATCAATGGTAGCACATTCTTTACAACCCTTTTTCATTTACTGGATTTAGTATTTCTGGTTTTACTTCTAAGCTTGAACTTTTTGAGTAGAGTTATATTGATTCATTGCTGTGGTATTAATAATGTCTTGTCCAGAAGAGATCCAGCTGGATAGATTGTGTTCAAGCTAGAAAAATCACTGTTGAGACAAAGGTGGGTGGTTTTTTCCATGTAGATGTTCTCATCTACATATGATCTTAATAACGACAGAAGAAAGCTCTGATTGAGGTTCAACAGTCTTTAAGCATAGTGGGGGGAGTACAAATACATAAATCTTAAAATTTGTATATCCAGAAAGAACTTCTACTGAGGATTGAGAAAATGGTATGTTCCAAGAAGACAGAAGATGCGTTTTGCCTAACCCTTGGCATAATTTCAATGTATTGGGGTAAGGGGGAGAACAATCTAAAATCTGTTTATTAGAAATCACTGTTCTGTGGCTTCCATATGAAGTAGCTGTTCTCTGAAATAAGTCCTGCTCTTTTAAGTAGCACTAAAAAACTCTAGAAATAGATTATTCCAGAAAATCTTCTCTGCTTGTAATATTTAGTTTATTTACTAATGTCCCCAGTGTTCTCCAGAACAATTTTTTTATTATTATTGGGTTTTTTATTTATTTTTAAATTTTTTTAAAAGTATTTTTTTTTATTTTAAATTTTTTTAGTTCTTAATTTTTTTTTTTTAATATGGGATTCTTAGTAAATATAAGAAACTGAAGTTTCTTCTTGCTTTGGCAGAACTTTGTCCTCTTATTAAATCTTTAAAACATCTGATCTTAATTCCTCAGTATGAACCATCATCAAAGGATTTGTGTTGATTTGCATCAGCTGATGAGTGGATGTAAAGGGCATGTGCTTAAGCTAAGATGGACTGAGACTTAAACCCTCTTGATTAGTCTATTGGCGAACTGGACAGACTGCATAATATACCACAGTCCATGGAGAAGGACTTCATGTCTTCAATAAGTGATAAAGTTCTCGGTAAAACAGTGTGTCTTCCAGTAAATCACTTTTGCTTTTAACAGATGGGTAGTGATACACCAAAAAGCTTATTCAGTCTTAGTCACGGTATTTTAGTTCTTCGAATCTGACAAGACTGCCATGTTGCTTTTGTGGAAATACAAAATCTTTATTCACTAAAATGAATTCTCTTAAGGAGTCATTTTGATAATGTCAGTAGTTCTAAGGTACTAGACAAAGATGTTGAAGCTTGAGTTTGGTGACAAAAGCTGGTACTTTTAAGGAGGATTATGTTCTTTAAAAGGTGTTGACCCTCATTTTCCTGTCTAGCTCTCATCCTATATCCTCTGAACTTATATTAAAAATGTGGCTTTACCTGTCATGGGTCTCCACATATACCGCTTTCTTTCATAATGCTCCTAAAGTACTAAGTCAATATCTGTAAACAGTGATCTGAATTCTATGACTCAAGTACTTGGTTCATCTTGATACCATGTGGCAAATGGCAGCATCAGAGTGACGTCTGGTAACTTTGTTTTTCTTACATAAATTTAAAATATGTAATTATTTTACCAGGAAGTCTTTCCTAATCTGCAATGAAGATATGCAGTGTTAGTAATTGGAGGTGAAGGAAGTAGTGACAATTTATTTCATGATGCTGTCGGTTGGAAAGGCTTCTTTTACACTGGAAGAGTCAAAAAAAACTGGGAGAATAATTAACTTCATACATTTGTATACTTGCAAATATGTCTCATGTATAGAGATTCACAACAAAACAGTATAAAACGTGATTTCTTAATTTATGTCACGTAAGCAGAAATACTTTAGGGAGTATCTTGGTGAGGTACTTTGATGTAACCTTTGATCAGTGTTAAGAATTTACTTTCTGAATTGCCAGAGCTGAATACAAGTTCATGTGTTTAAGTGGTACTGATTTGCTTTTGTGGATGTATCACTCAGGATGCAGTCCTGCTCTTTTCGTTTGCCTACAGCTATTAGTAATGTTACAAATGCAACTGCATTTTTATTGTAATTTTTATACAGTAATTTCATTTGGGGCTTTCTTATTTTAAAAAGGCAAAATATTGTCTGAGGAGAATATGACCAATTATTGGTTTCCCTAGCTTTTACTACAAGGATTTAATATGTTTAAGACTTATAGCAAACTTTGAAATAAAATTATTTTGCACAGAGCAAAGGCTCAAGGAATTGAAAAAAGCTATGGAGTTATTGCTGCCACTCTTGTAGTTCAAGTTAAAGACTGTTCTAGTCTCATCTTAAATAACAAATTTTAATGTAGCTTCAAGCCCTTGCAAAACACATTGATATGTTTAAACCAAGCAATTTACAGTAAGGACAGCAGATATATTTTCTTCTTTCCTGAACTATTTAACTCACTGTATCAATGAATATTTATAGATGACTCTAACAAGGTAATTGCAGGATGGCCTTCATAAACTAGGCAGCAGATAAGCCAGTACTCACAGTGATTTTTTTTGTGTGCAGTGGGAAGAACCTATTAACAGCAAATTTATAAGCAGTGGAGCTTAAAATAATAGAATGTATTAATACTGTGTATTAGAAAACAGAAAAATCAAGCAAATTATGTACTATACATACAATATCAGATTAGACATAAGAGCTTTCCTTTCAGGGTAAGAAATCTCTGGTTTAGGGGTATGTAAAGCAGAGAATAAGAAACTCCAAAAAGTTATAATCAAACATATATTAAAAAGCAAATAAAAATACAAAAAAATGCACTTAACCTTGAACAGTAATAAATTTCATACAAGAAAAATAGGAATTCTAGTTGTTAGTCCTGGTGTTTGGAGATTTTCAATTCCTGGTATGAATTTAAATTTGAATAGGGAGGAGTAGAGGAATGTGTAATTTGGTAGAAATTTAGTGGTTTTTTTCTTTTACTTAATTCCCATAATTTAGACACTTGCAGCTTTTACAGAGTAGTCAGCACACTAAAAATAGCTGAGACATAAATGTTAAGAGTAGAGAATTTGATCAGAAGAAAACGCTGATGCTATTTAAGAAGACATTCATGTTGAATAATAAAATTATTTCTGAGTGATCAGTACATATATATGTTTCTGTGTATCTTTAGATTCCATTCAAACTTTCACTATAAGGTTATGTTAACATTACCTAAATTGAAATTTGCAAATCAAATTTCATTTGCAGATCTGTGTAGTGGTAGGCCCTTAGGTAGTGGACGTGACGTTGCATAATGGTCTGATTTTAAGTGTTAGTCCCTGAGCCTTCAATAATTAAATAATGCTGAAGTAGAATATTGGTGAGAGTAAAAATTACCTGTTATGTAAAACTGATGTTCAAAGAAAGAAGATTTTTAGCTCACTGTTTTGCATTATAACAGTAAACAGATGTATTGATGCTTGTATTTATAAATCCTCAAGTAAATCTAATATCACTCAGTTATACCAGAACGTAGCCACATATAGAAGGGTAGCACAGCTTTCGGTGCACTGCCTTTCTGTCCTTACAGGCAGATGAGGTAATTTGGATTTGGGAAGTGGGCTGCAACGTGAGGGGAAAGAGCACAGTGTGATTTTGTGCCTTCTCAGTGGTTTGGAGTCCAACTGGCCAGCTGTCAGTGGCATGGTGATACTGGAGCCGATTCTGGTTCATGTCCTTCTTTATGATCAGGACAATGGAATGTGTTGTTATACCAAATTTGGAGGAGTGTAGTAGATAGAACTTCTAATAAGCTGACTCTAAATGGGGGCATTGGATGACAAGAAATTCATGACACTCAGCCAAGACAAATGTGAAGTCTTGCACCTGGGCTGGAATAACCCACTGCTCAGGCTTGGGGCTAACTAGTTGAGTTGGCATCAGCCTCCTGGGAAAGACAGGCTGGAAAGGAGTTGGTGGACCACCCTTGCAGCAGTGAAGATGAACTGCATGTTGAGCTCCATTAGTAGGATCATAGCCTACAGATCAGCAGAAGTCATTATTCTCCTCTGTTGGGCATATGGGACTGTATCTGGAAACCCAGTTTCAGTCTGCTGGTGTACAGTGTTTACTGTTAGATTTCAGAGTCCAGCATAAGTCAATGAGGGTAGTTAGACAGCTGTAGTATATGATGGGAAGAGAGACTAAGGAAACTGGTTTTGTTAGGAAAGATCAAGAGAGAAGACAAGGGGGTGATGTAAATGTTAAATGAAAAATGAAATGAAGTAAATTCTGTTCCCTAAATGTTTCATGATTGTAGAGAAGGTAGAACTAGATTCTTCGTAGATATGTACAATAGCAAACTAGGAGGCAAAGGTGAGATGTCACAGGTAGCAAAATAATAACTTAAAAGAGAAAAGAAAAATATTAAAATCACTATGGGAAAGCGAAGTTATGCAATTAGTTTTACTATGTTTTACCATTAAGCAAAGTCACTGAATGGTAATGTTTGCCCTGCTTTGAACAGGGGGTTGTTGAGATGACCTTGAGAGGTTTGTTCCAGTTCTGTGATTCTGAATTGTATAAATGAGGTGTCAGTGGAGGAACTCCACCATGTTTAAATGAAGTAATTCCAGTCTGTTATGAAATCACAAAAGTTTAGGGACTCTGAGTGCTATGTACAAAAGGAGCTTCTTAAAAACTTCATAATGGAATTGAAACAAGAAAAAAAAAAAAAGTTTCTGGAGGAAGAGGAGACGATTAAATTTAGGTTACATCTCTTTATGAACATTCTGGGTGCTTCCCAAGGCTGTTCCTGCTATCAATGGCATTTTTTATTTATTTTTTTTTACCAGAGGTATTTTTTCATTACTGAATTAACATTGTTTTTAATGACGTGGACATTACAAAGAAGTAGGACACTGGTAAATGCAAGGCACTTAGTGAGAGAGGGGAAACTTCTATCAACATAAAAATAAACTGATTTTATACTTAATTCTGATAAATATTGCCAAATGTATCACTGCTCATTCAAAAGTTTGTTGATTATCTTGTGCAAAATTTAGCAGTGAAGTGTGACAAGATTGTAACAATATCATGCTGTGAGGGAAATTCCATTTGATTTTAACCTTCCCAAGTTAAACTCTCTAATGAGGAAATTCCACTTTAAAGTTTTACTTATTCAAGTTGATATTTTAAGCTTTCTTTACTTTTCAATGACTGCTTTACATATTCATTCTCTAACTATTGGTTGGATGTGGTTTGATTCAATATGTTTCTGTACCTTGTTGTAGAATGGGTGGACCCAGTATGTCTTGCTTTAGGTTGTGTTGCAATAGATGTATCAATGTGAACACAAATTACCTGTTTCCTCATGATTTCTGCAGCAAGTATGGTAAGTCTTCTTGCTAGATTACCATGGACACAAAAAGTAAGTAGTGTTATTAGGGGCTCCCATTTTTAAAGTAAGCAGAATAATTCATTTTCATCAGGTCTTTTTTAATTTTTCTAGTGTCTGGCTGGAAGAAACCAAATGCATTTGCTGTATCAAAGCACGTTTCCTGTTTTTTTTTAAAAATATGGGACATGGTATAGGCTATCTACCCTGTTGCCTCCTGTGCACTGCAAAGAACTGAAAAATATCAGCCACGAGATGATAAAAGTCATGAGATGAGAAAGCTGTACTGCCAGATTTTGGTTTGCAGGTTTTGCATCTTTTTAGAGATGGTTGAGTTTTGAGAGATCATAACTTCAAGTGCACGCTTTTAGAAAACATGCTGGAATTTGTTGTGTTCTTTTGTATTTCAATAGTCTTCTCAAGTACTAAATTTCCCTGATCTTATGCTGGTTTACTCATTTTTTACCATGGAAAAGCTATAAATCAGTTAGGAGAACTAAGTACAGGGGGATGCACTGAGCAGTTCATCTATTTAAAACAAAATAATTCCTCGCATTGTGCTATGAATATGGAGTGACAACAGGAGGAACAAATCTGCAAGGTGTTCAATAGTGCTTGTAGTAGCACTAGTGGTTGTATTTAAGTTACCTGTGTTCAGACACTGTTTTTGTATAACAACATTTAGTGAAATGATGGGGGTAGGAGGCGGGGTTTGCACTATTTCTTCATACCCAGATTTCTCCTGGTTTGAGGAATCATTTGTCCTCCAGACAATGGATGAGGGCTTTTTTGAGCTATTGTAGCATTGTATTTTTCCTCTCACGATATGTTACTGTGGAAGGAACTTACTTTTAATTTGGTTGCAGCTGTCCTCTGTACAACTGCCCACCAAGACAGCAGGCAGCTCCACTGCATCGTAGTTCTCATACCAGCAGCCACAGCTTGTCTGTGAGCTGAGGGGGCACACCTGCTGGCACAAGTCTGAACTACTGAACATCCTAGTTGCATAAGTTTTGCTAGGTAGTGAAACTATTGTAAATATTTAAGATCCATGCTTTCTGTGATCTATACTTTCTTCATGTTTCATGCCTGTTTTTTTTTTTTCTTTTCTTTTGTTTTTCTTTTCAAGATCTTTCAAACTGTTGCATTTACCTGCTTCAAAGTTCTTTAGTTTTAACCTTTGAAGGCAGAGGAAATGAAGATCTGAAGAATGTTCCCTCCACTACCAACACCTGATTTTAATTTGGCTTAGATATAAATGTGTTACTTATACACACAATTTTGAAACAAAAATAATTTGCTTTCTCCTCTCAAAGACTGATATTAGAGTACTGTGTCCAGGAATGCTATGGATATTGTTTTAAAGAAAATATTATTTTCTCTGTGTGTGAATTACCTTTACTTTATCCTTTGTGTACTGTCAATTCATTTATACCTTCACCGGCTTTTCTCTGGTAAGAAATTGATCCAATTCAGTCATACAAAAGACACACTTCCAGTCAAATAATTCAGTTACCTACTAGAGCAGAGGAAATACTAGTGTTCAGATGGTTTAGAAACAAAGCGAGCAGTCTTTTTGCAGACATTGGTTTTTCTAGTTTGGTGGATTTTTGTGTTTTATTTTGGGTTAGGGTTTGGGTTTTTGTTTGTTGTTTTTGCCTTGTTTTGCAAAGCACAGTTGGATCGGCTAGATTTGTGAGTAATTTGTGTGTAAGAGTTTTCCTGCATTTTACACTTTCCTGAGAAGAGGTTTTGTCTTTTTCTGTTTTTCCACGAAGTGTGTGACAGCAGACCAAGCTTAGATGAGACACTGTTCAAACACTAATCTGCTGGTCTGTTTCAAACCAGGCATTAGTATGCATTCCCTGTCCATAGAGCTTAACTGAGAGAACCTGTCATTAGCTTAATTGGCCCTGTGTAGGGATGATTAATAACCTTTCAAAAGGTAAACGCAGTTCATAAAACATGGATGTTGATGTCGTCTTTTGCAGCTTTTGAGGTGTACACTTCACTAATTATTCCCTGATTCCACCATTCAACCCCTAAAAAAACCCCAAGGTTTTGTATTTTAATCCATATATTGGAAGTGTTGAAAATAATGGCTAATTTATTGTCTTCTGAAGGAGTGGAAAGACTTCTGTGCTTGTGTCTTATTGGAAGAGGGAGAGAGTCACTGTTTTTAAGAAAAAATGGCAAACACATAAGATGTTCTATAGAGTATCAAAATTGTCTAAGGCAGTTGAAAGAAGTGCATGTTATAACACTCAAGTGCCACAGTACTGAATGCCTTCTATTTATCTTAAATCAAATGGTGATCACCAATATATAGTGTAAAGTAATTTTGAAAGTTCTGACTTCATTTTTAGATTAGTTCTTTGTGTTTCTATTCATTTACTTGTCCTGGTTTGAGGTAAATCAAACCAATTTTCTGTTTTACAGTTTTACTTTCTTAGCTAGGCCTCCTCTAACTAGCTAAACTCTGAAATTAACAGCACATTGTTCAGAGCTGTTCCGTCTCACAGTGATAAGACGTGATTATACCAAGGGATGGTATGCAGAGAGGCCCTTGTTTAGACTTATTGCTGGAAGAACCAAGGTCAGATAATTTTCAGCATTTTGCCCGTTGGTGGGTCCCACCTTCAAGGAGGAGCGGACAGGACAGGTGACCCAGAACTGACCAACAAGGGGTATTCCATCCCATCCGCATCATGCCCCGTATAAAAGCTGAAGGATCAACAGGTCAACTCCCTTTTCGCCCCTTCGCGTCCCTTCGCCCCTTCTTCGATGGCTGACATCCAAGGAGGGCCCTGCCTGCTCATCTGCCTTTGATCCTGATCCGAGCGTTCCTGACTCCAGATCTGGAATCCG
>VZRU01004733.1:152285-162773 GCA_013398155.1 Pedionomus torquatus
CCAAAACTACAATGCCTTTCATCATAAATTGCTGTACCTGACTCTGCACACATTCTTTCTTACTTTGTCAATAACTCTATGTTCCTTTTAAGACGAAAAATAATTTTAAAAGGTATCTGATGACACACAGAATTACCATGTGGACCTACCATCTACTGATGAATTTCAAATAAATGTGCTTTGTCCACACTACTACAGCTTTGTATTTTGAAGGCATAATGCTGAGTTCTGTTCCCAAAAAAAAAGCAACAAGCAAAGCAAAACAAAAATCCAACACCTAAAACTGAAGCATAACTTTAATACTGTCCTTTATTTCGTTAAGGTAGATAATGATTGTGGAAGATTTTAGCAAACTTCTGAATGACTTGTCAGAGAGGGGATGTGGCTAGGAGCATGTAATTGCTTCCAATTTTTCTCAGACTTTAGACTTTTTACATGTTTGCAAGGTAGCACCCACACAGTGGCTTGTGTGGAAGTGCTCTAGTTTGCAAAGCAACATAATGAGCAGCTAGTGAGATCGTTTTCCCAGCTGCCAAAGGCTTTCACAGAATTGTAATAACTGCCATACTACTGTCAAGCTGTCACGGCTAAATGAAGGTTTTAAAGCATATTTGGTGGTTTTGTGGGTAGCTGGTTTTTTTTTTTAATGTTCTAGAAATGCTAGCTTTTTCTTAAAATACCGAGGCACAAAAGGTGAAATGCAACTAGATCTCTTTGACTGTGTGCAATAATTACGTGTGTGAGACCTATAAGGCGAACTCCCATTTTCCCAAGAGGATCACGCCTGCAGCCTTGAGACCTGAATTTCTACCTAAGATGACTGAGATACCCAAGATGCTTGTAAGCTCTTCTGTAGAAGAGCCCTCTCTAGTCTTACTGTGTGGTGGATGATATAGGAACAGTCATCTAATCAAGATATTTTTATAGTTGGTCACTCATAGACATTTTCAAGAATTTATGAAGTTTATGCACTTAATGCAATCTTCATTTGCTGAAAGACAGAGCGCTAACAGCTCCACCTGAAGACAAAGCTGTTGTTTATTGATTAATCAAAGTGCTATGCAGGGAAGTTTGGAGAGTTAGATTTTTGGATATGTCAAACCAGCCAAACAATTTATGGAGACATTGAGACATTTAGTTTTAACTAACCTATCTCTGTAGTATTTGGTGTTTTCACCTTGAAATGACTCCTGTTTTCAGAAGTCTCCAGAGCAGTGAGAAGTTTGCTATTTTAACATTTAAGGCTATACATCTCATAATTGTTTATTTGTGAGATTCTGAGGGGGTGAAAAATAGCGTTTGATGACACAATTGTTCTGTCTAGTGCCTCCTGGTTTTGAGATCTTTTTTTGCAGTGCTGTTAGTGTTAGTTGTATGTGTGCTTTATGTATGCTATATACAATATATTGTTTTTAATTGGTCTCGTTCAGCAGTAGATTATTCCCTGTTTTGTGTTGAAAAGGGAATAATCCAGAGACCATAAAGCTTGAGGCACTTAAGATAGCCTTTTCTTAGTACTGCTTTTTAAAAATGTGAGACTCGTTCCAGTGGGGTGCTACAGAGTCTGCCAGAGTGGTCACTGGGCTTGGCAAAAAAGACATGATTATTAGAAAGAGAGAATTCAGGGAAGGTAGGGACATAAGGATGTGGTCTGCTCATTTCCTGCTCAGTGTGTAAACTTGCTATACAAACAGAACCTGTGTTACTGCGTACGTATAGATAGGATGCCTCTGCTTTATTGATATTGTTAGGTTTGTGTGCATAGGCCACTAGTGATAGTAATCTCACGTAGTAATATCTAGTCTTTGCATTTCAGTAGTTGTTCTGATCTAATTTTGCTGCTACCTTTCTGATAAATTGATTTCTCTCTGTTCTGATACGTTGATTTCTCTCTGTTCTGTGTCATTTGACATGTGATCCTGAATTGAACGTTGCACTAATTTGGTTCTCAGTGCTTCAAGTGCTCATTAATAGACTTCTGACAATCAGTTTATTACATTCTTATCAGTCTGGTCAATATATTGAGTCTAACTACACTTTCTATTTCAAAGTAACTTCTTAAAATCTACTATCTGCCATGTGGAATGTTTTTACTTCTTAAAATGTTCTTGGAAATTAACTTTGTTTATCAAATCAAGTTGTCGTAACAGTGCTTGGACATTCACATGCACAGATGCAGACACGCTGAACTGAAAACGTGTGAATCTGAGATACTGAAAAGAACTACCCATATTAATCGGAATATGCTAATCTATCCCAAAGTACATTTAACAGTACAGTGATGAATATATCAATCAGTTTTCATCCTAAGAAACAATATTAGGTTTTTAACTTTATGGAATTAGGAAGTATTACGTCAGTGTTTACTTACTGTATAATTGTGCCCCAGCATGCAGAAGTATATGCAGTGTGTATCTGCAGAGTGGGAAACCCATTTTCCTGATAATTTTGGTAAAGGGTGATCACAAAAATAAGCAATCTCTGTATTCAAGTCTTGATTTCATTAAAAGGCTTTTTTAAAGGGTTTACTTTCTTCATGCAGTAAATGCGTATACTTATGTCTGTTGACTGGAAATTTGAGAATTGAGTGTCATAGATGTTGGTGTGATACATGTGTGACCTACATGTAACGTGTTGGGAAAGTAATATAGAAACCTGTGGGGGTTTTTCAATCAATGAAACATGAAAGTTAGTCTAAAATAATGTGGGTTTAAAAAAAAAAAAAAAAAAGGTACATAAATGCAGTTGTACTTATACGGAGATATCTCCATTGTTGTGGGGTTTTTTCCCTTTGTGTTTCCCTGTCTAAAATGACAAGAGAAAGAAATTAGTAGGAGCCTGCATATGAGAAACCTCTGCTAATTAACATGAAGAAAAGAGAACAGTAAGGTGGTTGTTAAAATGCAGATGGAAAGACCTTCGGTTTAGTTCTGTTTTTTACAGGGTGTTGGCAACTTTAAGCTGATAGTGGTTAAAATATTTCCAATTTTGAATAGTGTAATGCTTGCTTGGCAATGTACCATCATTCTGACAATGAGGAATGTACTTTTCAGTATGTTATACAGTAAAAGGAATGTGTTCTTCTGTCAGAATCAGTGACATGTGTTTACTTCATGGGACACTTTAGAAAATGCACCAGCAAATCAGCTACTGATACAGTGAACTAAATGACACGTTCTTGAAATGTTAAGCCTGCTTCAGTTAAACGTTTTTTTCTTTTCAGTGACGAACAAGAAACCAGCTCAAGCATCTATTACAAAGGTGAAGCAATTTGAAGGCTCTACGTCTTTTGTCAGGAGAACACAGTGGATGCTTGAGCAGCTTCGCCAGGTCAATGGGATAGACCCTAATCGGGTGAGTTTGAACACCTCTGGAAAATCATAATTGAGCTATTTATAAATTACTTATGGATCAGATGTTATTTCATTATTCAAAGGGCATCTGGAAAAATAAGATGCAGGTTTAAGTGCAGATTCTCAAAGAAACAAATAACTCAATGGAATACATTAAATACATTTTAATGGGAAAGGTGGGAGGAAGCCAAAGCTCATGATCTTATGGTGTTTTTTTTCTTCCTGTCTTTACCTACCTTTTTTCCCCTCTGTTTCCTTTGTGAAAAGGAAAAATAAGTCTTGTTTGCCTTGTCTTCAGCTATATAAGCCTCTTGGGGTCTGTTTTGGCATGCATCTGTGTTGTAAGATAAGGCAGTAAATGAAAGCAAGGACAGGAGAGGTTACCAAGGTTCAAGTTTGTGAAATCTTGTGAACTTGAGCTGCCTCAAGACAAAGTCGTACAAACGTGCATTATGCTTACAAATACCAAACCTTCAGTAGTAAAACAGCAGAACTGGAAATTAGGAATGTGCCTCATACAATGGGATGACAACATGACTTACTGTGTTCATTATGCAGTAAAATATGTGACTAAACCCCCTTGGTTTGTTCAAAGCTGTGCTCTGATCAGCCACCTGAGCAGATTAGCAATGGTTCTGTTACTATCCAGTACGAAAAAGATGCCCTTTGATCACTGCCCTATGAAATGCAAGGGGTGGAATGATATTTTCTCTGGGGAGAGGGGTAACACAGATGAGTAATGACAAATAAATCAGTTCTAGGCCTTCTCCCAGCATCCGCTATGCAACTACATAAATAACAGATACTTGGGATACTCTTAGATTGAAAGTCCTGTCAAGTTCTTAAGCTTAGGCATGGTCCTTTCAGACTTGTTTTCCTGTGATTTCTAGTGGCATCAATTCAAAATAGCGTTTACTAGATTAGATTACAAAATTTTATTTAGCAAATACTGCCATATAGCAATACTTTTGCATAAAATCCATTTATTTTGGCAGTTGATGCACAGTGTAGAGCTGAGCTTTGATTTTTTTTATGTTTTTTTTTTTTTTAATTCTTTGTTCTGGTAATACTGATTTGTTCATGTTATTCTGACCCCTAAACAACACTTTATGATAACACATTAAATACAATAACTAGAACATGCTATTTGCTTTCCTCTTTGATTGGGTACTGAGAGCAGAAATACATCTTCCATAACATAGTGTGAAAGTAGATTTTGTGCTGAGAAACAAATCGTTGTGTAATATAAGAGACATAATGAGTTCTGTATCTGTAGATACAAGGATTTCTTACTAGATTCCAACTTTTAATTTTTTTGGCCTAAAGTATTTTTGTTTCCAATTCTTGTCATAGCTGAATATTCCTCATTAAAAATACCTGTAAGAAAAAAAAAACTTCCGGACTTTTTCTATTTTGGCATCCAAAAATACGCAAAGAAAAAGTAATCCCAGGATGGTCTTGATTTGCATAACCTTTCTCCTTTTTCCAACATAATGCCATTAAAAAAGAATAGCTCTGTATCTTTCTCCAAATAATTTACAAAACTGGAATAATAGTAGTGTGTTTTTTGTCTTCTAGGATTCTCCAGAATTTGATTTACTATTTGAAAATGCATTTGACCAATGGGTAGCAAGCACAGCTTCAGAAAAATGCACCTTCTTTCAGGTTCTACATCACACTTGTCAGCGATACCTTACAGACAAGAAGCCAGAATTTATCAACTGCCAGTCCAAAATTATGGGAGGTAAGTCAGTCGCAGTTGGACACGAAATTATTTGCATGGTTATTATTCTGTGTTCAAATGAACTTGCAGCCTAATTACAGCTGGAAATCATGAGGCTGAATATACCAACTTCACAGTAGTAAGCTTCTAGACTTCAGCATTTCTCCATCAAGCACCACTTCACATGCCTCTGCTGTTTTTGCTTCCCTAGTCTTCAGTTCTAGAGGCAACATCTGCTGCCCACTTTGTAGCAGGTCATTCTACTCCCTCTTTTTAGGAACCTTGATTTCGATTTGTGTCTCTACTTTTGTTAATCCAATAACACTTCTGAGTGGACTGAAACATTTCCCATTAAAAGCCTCTTCTGTGTTGCTGTTTGTTAACAAGTCTGTCAGAAAGTGTTTATTACTAAACTTCTCATGGATCTTTAGGAACTTACTTTGATTTTGACAGAAATTGGTTAGAGTTTTGTTTTATTTCATAAATCATGTATCTTAAGTTGAATTTCCAGGATTAGGCTAAAAACCATCTGGTTGAATTAAAAAAGTCTGGTCAATATGTGAAATTGGTATTTACCAACCATGTCGCAAGCAACAAAAACTATTTTGTGGGGAGGATTTTCTTGTGTTTCACAAAGTATTCTTTAGGAAAATAAACTGGTTTAGTTGTTCCTTTAGACTGAAATTTCTGAAAATAGTCTCCTTTTTTTCTGCTCTAAAACAGAAAACTTTTAAATACTCTTACATCTCCCATGTTCTGCACAGCTGGAATAAATAAGTGTTCTTTCTCCATGACTCTCCTAATGGTTCATGTTTCCAAACTGTAAAAGAGGAGTGTGGGCTGGCTGGGGTTTTGTTCAGTTGCTGTTCCTTCCCCTCAGACATCAATTATAAATATGGAGAGCCTTACTCAGTTTTTCCTGGTAATTCTCCTCCCATAAATCTAGAATGCGTTTGTGTACACTACTATCAGAACTATATTTTGTGCAGCCACCTTTATGTGCTCTTTTTCCTGGCTGTTACTTTTTCTTGCATCCCTATTCTCTAAAACACCAGAGATAAACTTGAGGAAAAGGGACGTCATCTCCAGCTTGATGTTTACATTTTAGCTTCTGACACTGGGCTTACTACTAATTTTGTTGTCATAAGTCAGAACTACTCTGTCAAATATTCCTTTTCTTCTAGTGTCTTCTCAATCTAAGAAAAAAGACACACAACCTTCTTGTAAACTTCCTCTCTCATTTTTTTAACCCTTGCACATTAATAGGGTTTCCTTTGTTTTCTTTTTGATGTGGTGGGGAAGAGGGAAGAGCAGTTTCTGCACTGATGGGAAAAGATAATGCTCTACAGTTTTTCTATCTCATATTGAAGAAGTCTGCTATTGAGCCTTTCTTTGTCATCTCTTTGCTAATGATGCTCACTTCCGTCCTTCCTTCTAATAAATCAGAGTTAATAAACCACCACACATTACACATTCTTATAAGCCTCAGCTATCCAAAATTGAGTTCTTGATTCAGATGACCCAAATATTAAACTTTTTTAAACAAGTGTCTATCAAAATGGAAAAAAAAGTTGCCACTGAGATTCATAAAACTGTTATTAACATGCACCCTATAGGCCCCACTGTGTCCCATGCAGCATACCTACATTCTCTCTATTACAGCTTCATAGCTAAAATAGGCTTTTACAGCCATTCTCTCATAAGAGATGGTGACTGTTTCCATTTTCATTGTCTGCCATTCTGACTGTGCACTGACAATCTGTGCGCACGCACACAGTACAGGCTGTGGAAGCAGTGTAGGACCAAGAAGTAATATATCTCCTCTTGGATACAGAGCTTCCACTGTTCTTCATACTGTCAACTTTTTTTTTCTTACAGTAGGTTAGTCTCTTTCTGTGGATAAGTTTGTTTTTGTTGGTTTTAAATTTGACAGAAACTATAATAACTGTAAACAAGTAATAGTTGACCCTAAATTCCAGTAACTTTGTGTCCACCTCATTTGGCCATGGGATGTCTGCCAAAAATTGAGGGGGCAGGGAAATCCTTATTAGCAAATAAGCTGTATCAATTATTATACAAGGCTATACCATCATATAATTAGTAATCGTCTTGTAATACATAAGATGAAATAGTTTAAATGTTTCTTTAAAAATTGAGATTTATACTCTTAGCATGATGCTAGGTTTTCTACTGTATTACTGTATGTATACTATAATTACCAGTCTTATTGGTATGTTCATGCATACAGGTAAATTGTTATTCAGTTACAAAAGTATCATTCTAGCACCCATGCTGATATTTCTTGAAAATATAATTAAGTGAAAAAATAGGTAACGAGATAAACTTAGCTTTTCAAACTAATTTTTTTTTAGTTGTGGAAAAATTCTTGTTTGCCACGTTGTTCAGCACTTTTCCTGATGTTCTGATATACCTGAGGAATACTTTTCACTAGTCTTCTTTTGATCATCTTCAAAAGCTTTTGCTTTACTTCATATTTAAATATATTACAATGTATTTATCTCATGGAGACATGCTTCTGAAGTGGAACCGTTCATTGACTTTAGAAGCTTTTCTTTGAGTTGGTAGTTGACTGGCTCAGACACTGGGGAGATAGCTGCAGTCCTCATTTGAAGCCCTGGGATGGGCCAACTATGTATCAAAACCCTCATAATCCAACACCTACAGTATCAGAAGTTTTCTGTGGAAAATAGTGAAATCTGTTGTCAATCTCAAATCCATCCTCACTGGAAAACATGAGGTGTAAAGGTAGCCAAGCAAACCAAACAGCAAATAGCTGAGCATATGTCTTGAAACTAATTAAATTCAGGTTAGAATTTGCAATGTAGGGTTCTTTTGTTGTCAGTTTGGGATTTTTCTTTGTAAGTTAGCCAAAGGAGTATGTTCAAATAATTCTTAAACTGTAGTTCAGTCAGACTGCAGATGAAGCACGTCATTTCATCCCCTCTACCAAGGTTACCTTTGGGGTTTAGATTATATTCTTTAGAACTTTCAGGGGTTGTGCAATGTAATATTATTTTTGAATGGTTAGTCAGTTTAACTTCTACCCTACAGGTATGTTTTTTTAATAAACTATTACAATATATACATATACGTATGTATGTAATGATATAGATATGCATGTCATATATGTAATGCATATCTTGTAACTAATGCATATTTTCAGAAACAAACAAAAACAAAAGCTACCAAAGAACACATTGTCCCAAGTGGAACTGAAGATGAAAGAACTTGAAGGGCTTGTTTACAAGCTTTCTTATCTCACTAAGACTTATTCCTTTCTAAAGGATAGGAATGAAGACAGTGAAATTCATGCTGTGTTTGTTTCCGCAGGAAGTGCTTGAGCCCATAACTGCAAGTAAAAATGGGTGTCCCTGTGGAACTGCAGACCCTCTTCATTGCCTTCCTTCTTTGACCTACACACACACACACACGCACAATTCCCCTTCAATCCAGAGGCCTGATTCTTCTCCAGAACCATTTTTGGTTTTATTTTCGTTTGAATATCATGTAAGGATATGCTCTGTAGAGTTAAATAGGCTAGACTGTTTTTTTCTGTAACTTGATTAATGACAGTAGTAATTACAGCGATAATGAGAACAGATTAAAGGTGTGGGTGCTAATTCTGAAGAGGGGGGGGGGAAGGCAAATTCAAATTTGGGAAGATGGTAACAAGATTCCTCCCACTAGTATCTCTTACTAGACAGTACAAGTTTGTCTTTTGTTTAGTAGAGCTCTCCATAGCTTCCATGCATTCTGGATGTTATTAGGGAGAGGAAAGGAAAGTCAGGATTTGTGTTTCCTTTTTGACTTGAAGTAGGAAATACTTTCTCCCTTTGTATCTTTCTAGCATGCAGATTCTCATACTGGAATATGTCTAATTTGGAGTATCTTTGTGTTATGTTAATTGTTATTCAGTGGCCAAAGTAATCAAGATTCTATTGCTTTTACATCAGCAACATAAGAAACAAAGCTGGAGATGAGTGGTGTGCAGAAATTGTCATCTACAGGTTGTGTTTGTTAGAATAACTTAGTTCTTGACACTACATTAGGCTGACACTGAGGGTGAATTTGACTGTTATTTCTGAATAGAGCCTTCTCATACAGCATTTGAAGCTCTTACAAGATTAATTCTGGGCCTATAAGAGTAAACAGTTGCTGCCACCTTTAGATAGGTATTAGAAATGCATAATCCTTGGAAAGGAGCAAGACCTCAGCTTGAAGGAAGGTGATGATTTTGTGATTGTTTCAAGTTTTGTCCTAGCTGTGTGCTTTGCTTTTAACAGCCATTCTGCTGAATTAATTAAAATATTCTTAGAATCCCAGGGTAATAACATCTTTGCCTCTGTAACCTTTTCTCTGTGACAGCTGGCAGGAGTTACTAATGTGCAATCATTTTTATCCTTCAGGAATATATTGCTGTGTGAGAATATATATAGTTTGAGAATGGTAATGAGTATTTCTTTTTTCATGAGCTATTGACTCAGCTTAACAACATTTGAGGTAAGCATATAGTGGTGTTTACTATGCTGTGCAAAATTAATGTCTGACTAGAGGAGATGAATGAAAACTTGCCCTTAGGATGGGGAAAAAAGATTGCTCTCTTCCTCCTGTCAAATAAGTGGTACTTACTGCTTTCAGCTCTGACATGATAGCCACTGAAAAAAGCGTGTAATTTAATGTATTACTCTTACAAACTTTTACTTGTAAAATAATACTGATGCAAATGAATTTGACAAAAAAAAACTAAATAGAGCAGATCCTCCTGGAATCGCTGATAAGGCACATGGAAAATAAGGAGGTGGTTTGAGACAGCCAACATGGCTTCACCAAGGGCAAATCCTGCCTGAAAAATTTGATGGCCTTCTACAATACTGCCACACACTTGGTGGACAAAGTCAGAGCAACGAATGACATCTACCTGGACTTAAGCAAAGCATTTGACACTGTCCCATGTGACATCCAAATTGGAAAGCCATAGGTTCGATGGATGGACCACTCGGTGGATAAGGAACTGGCTGGATGGCTGCACTCAAAGGGTTGTGGTCAATGGCTCAATGTCCAAGTGGTGGCTGGTGATGAGTGGTGTTCCTCAGGGGTCAGTACTGGGACCAGTACTATTTAACATCGTTGTTGGAGACATGGATAGTGAGACAGAATGCACCCTTAGCAAGTTTGCTGATGATACCAAGCTCGATGGTGTGGTCGACACAGTGGAGGGAAGGGATGCCATCCAGAGAGACCTGGACAGGCTTGAGAGGTGGGCTTCAAATGTGATGCAAATCGCATGAAGTTCAACCAAGCCGAGTGCAGTGTCCTGCACCTGGGACGTGGTAATCCCAGGCATAAACACCTGTTGGGCAGTGAATGGCTGGAGAGCAGCCCTGAAGAGAA
>VZRU01004733.1:162876-191547 GCA_013398155.1 Pedionomus torquatus
AGCCTACCGGAGAGCAGGAGAGGGACTCTTTGTCAGGAAGTGTAGTGACAGGACAAGGGGTAATGGTTTTAAACTAGAAGAGGGGAGATTTAGATTGGATATTAGGAAGAAATTCTTTCCTGTGAGGGTGATGAGGCACTGGAACAGCTTGCCAGAGAAGCTGTGGATGCCCTGTCCCTTGGAGTGTTCAAGACCAGGCTGGATGGGGCTTTGAGCAACATGGTCTAGTGGGAAGCGTCCCTGCCGATGCCAGGGTTGTTGGAACCGATGATCTTTAACATCTTTTCCAACTATAACCATTCAATGGTTCTGTGTTATTTTGATAGTGATTTGCCATTTTGAAATTTCCAGTCAGGTGAATCTTAGTAGTGTTTCTGCATAGGAACAAAAATATTTTTTTTGCATTTGATTAAGTTATTTCTTGCTATGGTATACCAAATGCTTAGTTGTTTACCTTGGAGAAAATAAAGGCCACTATCAGTCTAGAGATTGAAATAGTAGAAATACATTTTCATCTGCCAAAGACTGTTTCAGGTGCTTGCTTTTATGCTTTGCATGTTCACGTCAAGATTAATTCTGCTTTACAGTTTTTTATTTAACTGGATAGATTTTGTTATCTGAAGCATATAAGACATGTGTTGAGATTAGAATAGATAAGAATAATTGAGTGCTTGTTCCATAGAAACATTGCATATAATCAGAGCTCTAAATTAACTTTCTGAAATGGGTGTCTTGGGCAAAATAGTACATTATGTTCTTGTAAAATCTGTAGGGATACATAAAATGAGAAGGGACATCTATCATTTTAAAGGTTAGTTCCTTTTTGATCTGTTTAACTGAGATGAGATAATATAGAAAACATTAAGCAATGTATTTTCTTGCCTTTTCTGAAAAATGAGGATTTATATGAGGTGTTATCTTTAAGATGCAGAATATTAATGTTTGCCATAGAAATGGGAAAAGTTTTTTGTGTCAAATTGTCAGATTTTAGTGTTTACAGAGCCAGAACGGATTTTTGATTGCCCTTGAACTCTGAATTGCAGCTTCATCACCATCCGCAAGAAAAAGCAGCAATGGGTAAATAGTCTGAGGGCCATAACAGGCTAGGAATTTTCCTAGTAATGTTCGTAACTGAGGCCCCAGGGAGGTAGCAGGTGTCCCTAAGAGGAGTGGACCGTCTGACATAGTGGACCATCTGTTCTCCTCAGAAGGGAGTTGCCTACAACTGTAACTCATCTGTTCTTTGTGGAAGCGATTGTGGTACTGGCGGTGGGCCTTTCTGACCTTGGCAGCACCTCTGGTGAAGATGGACTGTTATCCACATCGTCATCCATTGACTGGCCTTCCACATCCAGAGCCTGTACCTGCTGGACAGAGGCGCCTTGGAAGGCAGGGTGGGCAAGGGAAGAGGGAAGTGCATGGAAATCCTACTGTTCAGGTAGAGCTATGAGACTTCCAGATTTTAAGGCTCAAACTGAAGTTAGGAAGGATATTATCCTTGAAAGACATATTCAGAAATTGATTTTGAGATTTAAATCTGCAACTTCAAGTATTTCAAATTTATAATTAAATTAATAAATCCAGTAAAGATACTAGTTTCTATGAATGCCCTGTCTTTCAGAACATTTTGTCATCCTTTCTGGCTGATAATTTAAATATTGAAACTATCTAGAGAACATTCCATTCATGTGATACTGGAATTCATTAAGTTGTGAGAGGGAATTATCTAATAGGATTACAATCACAGAAATACTATTTCTGTAATCTTCTGCTTAATAACTCAAGCTGCTTAATAAGGCTTTTGTGTGGCTATTTAAGAGAGCTCAGAAACCTTTTCTATGTTTGGTTCTTTTTAGCAGTGTTTTTTGTCTTTTTTTTTAAAGACCTTCTAAACAAGGCTGTTAAGGCTAATACACATGGAAGGAAGTGTAAACAGTCACTTGGCAGGAAGGTGAGAGGGATGAAAAAGGAGGGGAAGAATGTATTTTTTTAATTTGTCAAACTTTATGATCCGCTGTTACCTTACAGTAGTGATGTAGGCCTCCTGAGGGAGGCCTCAGGCTAGTGGTAGTCTAGAACTGTAACTCTGCTAATTATGACTCTAACAAACCAAGTATTCTCAATAAGTAGATGCATTTTACAGAATTGTGAAGCACCACCATCAGTTGGATCTTCAACAGTCTAAGTATTTTGAAATACCTGAGCTTCCTGAGTTAGAAGCCTAGAGTTTACTTTGTCCTTTATTACTGCAGTAGTGTTTCTGGTGAGTCATTCTGGACACAGCTGTTCCTTGTTGAGAAGTTGCCTTGATAATTTTAGTGGAGGAAGAGATTTGTTTTCATGTCTTCAGTGCTATCTTGCAGTAATGAACAACTGAATTTTTTTGGTTTTATGGCATATTTTTTTCTCTTAACAAAACTTACTGGTTTAATTTCAGAATTGGGGTAATATGTGGGAGTGACCTGAACCATGACAGCCTAGGGGAAACTTTCAGACTGGAGAAACTTGTAACTTCATCTTTCCCTGTTTCCTTGGGGGGAAAAAATTCCCTTTCTAGGCAGCTGAATTGCTATCTGAAGGTAAAAAAATTGAGTTTCCTATGGTCACTTTCTTTCTGAAATGTTATTTTCAGTAGTTAAGTATGGTTTGGGGGGTGAAGGAGGAGAAGGAGATGGTGTTTACAAAGTGCTCTCTAAAAGAGTGACTAATCAGATACAAGCTAGATTCAAACTGTTTTTTATTATTGACAATAACTGATGTAAACAGATAGCAGTAACGTACACAATAAGCAGAGAACTCATTCAGACGTGAACATAGCTGTACCAGTCCTGGGTAACTGGGATTTTGCAAAAAGATTGCCCTTAAATGTCTAGCTCTCAGGTTACCAGACCGTATCCTCCCTGAGAGCAGCTGCTGTGGCATAGCCAGTCTAAGGGCAGACACTGCATTTTTCATTTGTGTTCAAACCATTGCTCTTTACTGACTCTGTCCTGATATTGAGCAGTTCTTGTTCAGTCTTCTTCATGCTTATTCATTAGCTGCAGCTTTATTTCAGGCTGCGTAGTAACAGAATTGGTGATTTTGAATATGCTACTCAGTCTTTTTTTAAATACACAGATAGAGTTTGTAGCAAACATGGTATTTTCAGTCACCTACCCAGTTTAGAAGTGTGAATCTATTGACAAATACACACTGTTCCGTGCCTCCATTGTAGCAGGTTAGTGCATCATGTTTCATAATAATGATAATTAACACTACTTAATCAGAAGATCAGACGATATTAGTACTCTGAATACCGAGTCAATATCAGTATTGACACACTGACAGTGACTGGAAGCACTATCGTTGTTTCAAAAAAATCATGGAATCATTGAATGGTTAGAGTTGGAAGAGATGTTAAAGATCATCGGTTCCAACAACCCTGGCATCGGCAGGGACGCTTCCCACTAGACCATGTTGCTCAAAGCCCCATCCAGCCTGGTCTTGAACACTCCCAGGGACAGGGCATCCACAGCTTCTCTGGCAAGCTGTTCCAGTGCCTCATCACCCTCACAGGAAAGAATTTCTTCCTAATATCCAATCTAAATCTCCCCTCTTCTAGTTTAAAACCATTACCCCTTGTCCTGTCACTACACTTCCTGACAAAGAGTCCCTCTCCTGCTCTCCGGTAGGCTCCCTCCAGATACTGGAAGGCTGCTAGAAAGTCTCCCCGGAGCCTTCTCCAAGTTGAACAGTCTCAGCTCCCTCAGCCTGTCCTCATAGGAGAGGTACTGAATCCCTCTGATCATCTTCATGGCCCTCTGCTGGACCTGTTTGAACAGTTCTATGTCCTTTCTCTGTTGAGGACTCCAGAGCTGGACACAGTACTCTGGGTGGGGTCTCACAAGCGCAGAGTAGAGGTGCAGAATCACCTCCTGCGACCTGCTGGTCACGCTTCTTTTCATGCAGCCCAGGATTCGGTTGGCCTTCTGGGATGCCAGTGTGCACTGCTGGCTCATGTTGAGCTTCTAATCCATGAGCACACTCCCAAGCCCTTCTCTTCAGGGCTGCTCTCCAGCCATTCACTGCCCAACAGGTGTTTGTGCCTGGGATTACCACGTCCCAGGTTCAGGGCACTGAACTTGGCTTGTTTGAACTTCATGCCATTTGCATTAGCCCACCTCTCAAGCCTGTCCAGGTCTCTCTGGATGGCATCCCTTCCCTCCAGCGTGTCGACCGCGCCACCGAGCTTGGTGTCATCAGCAAGCTTGCTGAGGGTGCATTCTATCCCATTGTCCATGTCTCCAACAAAGACGTTAAATAGTACTGGTCCCAGTACTGACCCCTGAGGAACACCACTCATCACCAGCCACCACTTGGACATTGAGCCATTGACCACAACCCTTTGAGTGCAGCCATCCAGCCAGTTCCTTATCCACCGAGTGGTCCATCCATCGAACCTATGGCTTTCCAATTTGGATGTCACATGGGACAGTGTCAAATGCTTTGCGTAAGTCCAGGTAGATGTCATTCGTTGCTCTGCCTTTGTCCACCAAGTGTGTGGCAGTATTGTAGAAGGCCATCAAATTTTTCAGGCAGGATTTGCCCTTGGTGAAGCCAATCATGTGTTTTATCTTCAGAGAATTTTGCTACCTGATGTTCCCCATCCACTCTAAATACTTTGGTGAATTGAATTTGAAACAAAGTAACAAAAAAGTGCATCTGGATGTATGTAAACACTTTGGATTGCCTTTACAGGGAAAAGGTGAATTAGGCTTTGTTGGTTGTGGCTGTGATGGAGCTCATTTTCTTGGTGAAATACAGTATAATACTGTATTTTAGATTTGTGTCTAAACTACTGAACTGTTTTTATCTGAACCTTTGAGTTTTCTCGCTTTTGGTCTTCTGATTCCTTTCCTCCATCCCACTGGATGGGAGTAAGCAAGCAGCTGGGTGGGAGCTTACCTGCCAACCAGGGTCAGCCCACCACAGGCCTTTATTCAAAATGCATAATTTTTTTCCTTAAATACAACTCTTCATAATAGTCACTGTCTTTTTATCCTATATGAAATCTGTTTCCTCTTTCTGAATATTCCTTACAGAAAAACATTCTGATTTTGAATAGAATTTGATGGATATTTCAGCTTGTGGTCATGAAGAAAAGTTGGAAATACAGGACTTCACCTACTGGTAGAAAAGGCTGAAAGTTTTCAACCAAAAAAACCATACTTTTTCTTTACAGGATACCATCATTGTAAATGAAAACGCACATGGAAGTTAACCCATTTCCAGTGGTTTTACCAGTCAGCTTATCAAAAGCATCAATCTCACAAATCTTTTTAGTATTAACAGCTTTCATAGCTTTCCATTCATGGCACCAGTGGAACTGGATTTAAGATAACTATTTAAATTTGGTATTTTAGTCTCAAAAAGAAGCTTGCCATGATGCAGAGCTGCTGTTCTTTCAATTGCACATCCTGCTTCTTGATGGATCAGCTATAACAGTGGCATTGCTTGAGATCCTATAGAATTCCAGAACTTTGCCAGAGCAAGTCATACAACAACTATGAATTAATGGGCAAGTATCACTGCTTAATAAGATTTTTAGACTTCATTTGGCTTATGATCTCCAAGAAAATTTACCCTAGTTAGAGAACAAATTAGGCTTTCTTCCCGCAAGGCTGTTGAAGTTATTACATCCACAGTCTTTTACGGTTTGGATCTTCAGATATTAAGTTTTTCCTGAAGGTGTGAATTTCTGTGTATTTGGCCTGTATTTGGTATACTGGGTGTAATGATATTGACTATATTTATTATTAATAATGAGCACTAATATTAACTAACATCATTAAATGTTATTTATTACTGATTTTTAATTTGTCAGGATTTATCTATAAGAAGATATTTGCTTAAAATGTAGTAAAATAACAGCATAAATCTGCTACACCCTCTCCCACACCTGAGGGTTAACAACATTTTCAGCAAAGTAAAGCAAAGGGACGAATTACTACATGAAGTTGAAGCAAAGATAAGTTAATAGAATTTTTTCTAATTTTACTATTTGAATGAGTAATCTGATAAGATCAGTCTCTTCGTGCCTAGTACAGGGACTCTTAAAAAATACTTCTCATGCAGGGTTTTTCTACCATTTCTTAGTCAGGTTTTCTTTTCTTTTTAAATCCTTTTTCTTCACCTCTGAATCTGGTCTTACCTAGGTGTCCCAACAGAGTAAAACTTATAAAGCTTTAGATAACACATTATTTCATATATCATCTCTGCAACATAGCTTTTTTTTGTCTGTAAGAACATTTATCTCTTCAGACAACACAGGCTGTGGTATAAAGCATTTGTATTGTTTTAACTGTTCGAAAGTATAAATAATTTACTTGACGCAATTGCTCTAAGTACGGACTGAATGAAAAGTGAATCTCAGTAGCTCAAGAATTATTCTCATGATCAAGAGATTTCATCAATGAAAAAAAAATGTGTTTTTTTATTCTAATGCTCGTGTTGTTTAATGTCACTATTTCAAATAAAAGGGCATTAGCATCAGAGATGATGCCTCCATGTTCTTTGAACTGTGGCGAGAAAGGTTATCATCCTATGCAGCTGTCTGTGGAAAGGGTTTTTATAGTCACTTGCAGAACCATAAAAAGGGTTGGGTTTTTTGCGATACAACTTCTAACAATACAATATAATCTAAGATTTTGCAAGCCACATTGAGAAATTTGAATGCACTTTGTTTGTTAGTAATAAAAGTACTGAACTGTTGAACCCTTAAGATAATAAAGGTAATTTATTTTTATTACTTTTTAACACCTCATCTTCTCCACTTGATTAAATCTTATTCCCTGTGCTCTGCAGAATAATTCTGATGATGTGCTGCTTTCAGATTTTGATCAGTTGATGGTCTGCTGTTTTTCATGCAACTTAATTTTCTTTAATTTGTGTAGTTCTGGTTAGGGTAGTAATGTGGTAGTAATTCTTAGTTATTGTAGCTATTGCATTTGTTTCCTTCTCAGAATAAGGTAGTTGCCAAATGCTGCGTTAATGAATTAAGCAGTTAAAAACTGCTTGCGTTTACAAATCAGTCACTGTACAGTGTTACCACTAATGTAAGATAAATATCTTCATTGGATGAAATATATTTGATATGGCTAATAGAAAATGCAATGAACCTTATATGAATGTAGGATACAGTTATTTAGTGTGCATGATTTGTTTTGTCTCTAGAGAGTAATTAGTTTCTTCGACAAATAGGCTAGTTCCAATGCTGATTGATATAGCATCTCTACATCTTTCAGGTATTGGGTATGTTGGGTTAAGGATGTATGTTTGTTTTGTATGTGGTAAAAGGCCTAAAGCAATGTCACCTGATTTCATGGGCTGAGAAACCCTCTGGTGTAGCTTGTGATCATAAGAACTAAAAATTTAAAAATTAGTCTGAGAGGAGCAGTGGTGCTTCCTAAAAAATGTTATTTCTTTAAATTTTATGTCCATAAGCAAGTAACACTGGTAGGATCACTGGTCTAAAGCTCTCTCCCAAGTGCTGCTGCCCTTCTGTTATTTCTGCAGCTTTGGGCAGCAATAATGTTAAGTATTGTCATACTGGTCACTAATTGAATTTTCTAAAGGGAGAGAAGAGTTTAATTTCATTAGTTTATATTTCATTACAACAAATTCAAAATAAAATGTATAATTTTCTTAGCAAATCAGATTATCAAGCCATGTAGCTATTGATTGATTTGGAATCAATCCTTTGTGTAGAAAATTTAAGATAATAGGACAAAAAGTATTATAGAAAAACGCAGTATTAGAAGCATCCTTATTAAGCCACTTGATTGCCTAATTGAAAACAAATTAGCAGTATGGTGCTGTGTTTCTATATAGATATATAATAGAAAAATTAAACAGAAGAATCCCACTGAATTAAGCTTGATTTGTTTAGTTTCAGACTGAAGTTGGCCTAACATGCATGTTTTGTTGATACTAGAAAATAGTATTTACCTCATACTTTGTATTAAACTCAGTATAAATACATATATTCCCTATGTTTATGGCAGTATTTGCTCCTATTTTCCTTTCATGTTTACTTGAAAGAGAAAAGTTTTTAGTCTCAACTGCTGGGATCTGTTCTACAGAGCTACAGAGAAATACGTATGTTCCAAAAATGGTAGAATCTCTGTATACCTTAGAAAAAGCAGCAAGACAACCACATGACCCTTTCTGCTTAAAGTGAAGACTGTAGACATGCAAAATTTGATATTGCAGCTCCTTGGAGTTGAACATCTTGGGAACAATTCATGTTCTTTCTACTAAAAGCTACTCAGAATATCAGCTGACCTATACCTCTATTTTGGTGTATTTATCTCATCTTGCAAGTGTTATAAAAAATTGTTTCCTGAGCAGTTGTTTGTGAAAAGCTGTTGAAAGTCTTCCATTGAGAAGACTGTATCTCTAACCCAGTAGATGGGAAGTCCTGAAATCTTTCAGAGTCTTCATGGGGTGGGGAGTGTGGAGGGAAATAGTTAATAGCAGTTGTGTAACCAAAGATGGAAAACAGTCTTTCTAGATTCTAGGGAAGAGGTGCTGACAATCACATATTTTTGGGGGGTTTTCTTCAGTGGCTCAGTGCAGCTGCCTGGTACAAGTTTACAGTTAAGTGTGTACAGTTCAGACAGTTTTGTTGTTCAGTCATGGACCAAACTTCTTTGAAGAGTTTGAATTGCAGTAGTTACCTCTTGAAGAACAGCTTAGGAAATTTGCAGCTTGTAGGTAATTTGTTCATAGGAATAATTCTCCAATACATCCAGTACAAGTGTAAGAATAGTCTTACAGTGATACTAATATAAGGACAAGGCATAGTCAGTCACATCAGCAACCACCTACGCAAGCTCTAGAAATATACTGATGAAATTCAGTAGACTGCTGACATGAGTTTCTGTGTTGCTCATAGATTAAAGTGGATTTTTTTTTTATTGGCTTGCTGACATTCCATTGGAAAAGATTATCTAAAAACAGTTATTCCAAAACAGTCTCAGAATAGCAACTTGTGCAAGTCACTGGCCATAGAAGAATACAGCAGATCTTAACTGGAGAGAACACAAAAATTGTATTACCTATAGAGGAAAACAATTACTTTCATTGTACCAAAGTTTCAAGTTTGTTCTTCTCTGCTGAAAACAATGTAGAGAAATGCACATCAATCTTTGGACACAAATCCTGACATTTTCAATAATATGGAAAATACAGAATATTTTTGTTCCACAGTTTCCTATTGACATTGACAGAAGGTCAGCAATGTGTTAACTTTTACCTTCCAATACACTTTTAATGCTTCAGAAGACACTTAGTTTTATAAAAACTCTCCATGTACCCTGCTTTCCTGAAATTCAGCAGAAGCTTTGTGTTCTTATAAAGCAACAACAGAGTTAATCCAGCGTTGAGACCTTTCAAATCTCTTATCCTAGAAAACTAGCACTGATTTATACAAGAGGCTATAGCCTTTAGATCACACCACCAAAAAAGGGAAACTATTTCCAGTGTGGTGTTGCCCAGTACATGTGTTTATTGTAAAGAATACCTGAACAGAAGCCAAACCAATTTCCTAGGAACTGATTTTAAACAAGCAAATTATGAACAAAATAACAGTCAACTAAAATCTTGAATTGAAAACGTGTACAACATGTAAAGCTGTTTGGTTTTATTATCAGACTCTCAATGACTGGAGAGAGACAGCTTGAAAAGGTAAAGTTTCATTTCTGTCTCTCCAAATTCCAACTCAGTATTCTCAGATATTCATCTTTTCAACATTAATGCCAATTGTTATTTCCCTTTTCTAAATGCAGCCTGTTCCATACAAAAATAGAAAAAACTGAAACTTGTAGCTGTTCCATATCCTAGACATCCATTATTTGTAATTACTGGTGTGAGAAATGTAACAATATTGGTATACAGGAGGCCAGGATGCTCTTTGTTTGGTATTTTTTATGTTGACTCATATGTGAGTCATTTTGTGTAGATTCTTGGGTTCCTCCCCACTTTCATAGTTTGATACTAGTTGTGTTTTAGTTTAATAAAATTTTAAGGCAATTTTCTATCTCAAAAGTTCCTGCATGTGCAGCTTGTTCTGTTGCTCCACAGGCTACTTGGGGCAACTTTCAGTTTCATTCTTCATTGTTTATTTGCTTTTTCTGAGGAAAGGAGTATTATCTGTAAAATGAGTCTGAATGGGTCTTTTGTTCTTCTTTTTCCTTAATGAAACTAATAGCAAAAACCTTCTGAATTAATGTTTGGGGGTTATTTTTAACCTGGCAATATTTTTGAAGTAGACACACTTTTCAGATTAATGGTAAAAGCATTTAGGTTTCTGTTTACTTTCACTTGACTTTGTATGTCCATAAGAACAGCAGACTCTTCTCTAACAGCAGATTTGCCATAGTGCTCATTTCACTTCTTGTCTTTTGTACCTTTACCAGCCTATTTCATTTTAAAGTGTTACGTATTTGGCTTTAACACTATGAAAAAAGGCTCTGTGTGATTACAGTACTTGGGTTAGTTTGGAAAACTGGCAGTGATGGCATGCCTAGTGTTAATACTCTGACTGTATTGGCTTTCTGGCTCTCACAGTTTCTTCGTATAGCTAGATGACAGATTTCCTGCAAGGTAGATTAAGTTTTAAAGTTTGTGGAAGACACCAAGGGACTACTTACTGCATCGGAAAAAAGCTGAAATTTTATTAGCTCTTTTGCTGAAAAGATTCAAGGATAGGACCTTTTTTTTTTTTTTTTTTTTTAAGCCTTTGTGTATTTTAACCTGTACCAGTTTATACTGAGAATGTGTAACTTTGTCTGGAGTTTTCAGTCTGTATTGGGATTCCTATTATAAACACTCATCAGCAGTTCATTGCAGAAAGAAGATAATTCCTTCTGTTGAGAGGCAGTATAGAAAGGAGTACTGAGAAGAACACACATTTGAAAGGGATAAATACAGAGGAGATTTGGTTCTGTTGAAAACTTGAAGAAACTACTACCCTGCATGCCCAAAAAGAAACAGAGACACTGTTACATTGATTTGGATCATAAAGCTAAAGGCTTAGAAGACACTGTAGGTTGCTGGGACTTCAGACTTAAATAAATTGTGACGTGAAACGTGACTGGTGCTCCATGTGGAGAAGTGTCAAAGGTAGATCAGAGCAACATAAAATAACTGTAGAAATAGTGTTTGGGGGGCACTCGGAAATTAAATATTACTATAGTAATTACAGTATGGAAAAATATGGTGAATTCATACACAGGTGTTCTGTAGTATCAATCATTTATTCTCTAGGGAAATAGTGTAGATTCCAAACAAAGTTAATCTGTATTAACGTGAGAGTGTTGTAAAGAAGCTATGTGCACTTGTGAATGGTTTGATTTAGTAGAATAACTTCCTGAAGTGATGTACAAGTCAAAAAAAAAACCAACAAAAAATACCATATATAGCTACATCCACTGTTTCATTACATTCCCTAAGTATTATGTTGCTGTATGGTACATGTTTAATACACTAATAATGTGATTTGAGTGAGAAAATCATTTTGATAATGGAATAAATTCACCTAGATGGTAAACTAGCAGATAACACATCAGCTCTAGAAGACTGTAATGGAAATACAGTATTTAAATGAAAATGACTGTATTTATAATGAAGTATGCCTATATTTGGGAATTCTAATATTTTCTTTTTATATTGCAGGAAACAGCATACTCCATTCAGCAGCAGACAGTGTGACAAGTGCAGTGCAGAAGGCAAGTCAAGCTCTGAATGAGCGTGGTGAAAGGCTAGGTCGAGCAGAAGAAAAGACAGAGGAGTTGAAGAACAGTGCTCAGCAATTTGCAGAAACTGCACACAAGGTAGGATTTTGGTGGGCTAAGGCTCTTAGTAGGTTGAAGTCACATATTCCTTTATTTTGAGAGGAGGAAGTTATAGAAAGAATTGCAGTCAGTCACTGTTTACAAACAGCTTGCTATTTTTCTTTATACCTTTCCTTACTTGGCAGATTTCTGATTTACAACTTCTCTGTAAATCTGATGTTTGTTGCATTTCCACTTGAATTGAAACTATGTGTTTTTATCTTCCTGAAGCATGTTTCAGATACAAAACAGCAGTGGGAAGATGTACTGTTCCTCACACTTTGTGCAGTAGCATAGTGAAATTGCTGTTCATCTCCTTTGATAAGCAGTCATAAGTCTGTGACTGTTTATGATGACCTATCTTTTTATGTCTGGAAATATTATTTATAAGGATTTTGAGGAATCTTTGCATCTCGGAAATGTATGGACATTCCCTGTTCTTAGTGCAAGGTATTGACATTATTATGCCTGTTTCTTCTGCATGTGCATAATGGTTCTGAGCTGTATGTTAGGAAGCATTTTGACTGTCTAGATCTTGGCAGTGGTAACAGTAGGGTTGAGAGTTTATGGGTAAAAATGAAAGGAAGGGACAATAAGGCAGATAACATAGTGGGAGCCTGTCACTGACCACCCAACTAGGATGAAGAGGTAGATTAAATATTCTGTGAGCAGTCACTGGCCCTTTTTCTCTTGGACTTCAACTTAGACATCTTATTTCATCTTAGACATCTGCTGGAAATACAATATCGCAGAGAGGAACCAGTCTAGGAAGTTCCTGGAGTGTGTGGAAGGTAACTTCCTAACACAACTGGTGAGTGGGCCAACTAGGGAAGGCAGCTGCTAGACCTGTTTTTTTTTTGCAAACAGAGAAGGACTTGTGGATGATGAAGGTTGGAGGCTGTCTTGGGCACAGTGATCATGAAATACTGAGTTTTTGATTCTTAGGGAAGCAAGGAGGATGGTCAGCAGAACTGCTACCTTGGCCTTCTGGAGGGCAGACTTTGATCTCTTTAGGGAACTGGTTGACAGTCCCTTCAGAGGCGGTTGCGGAGAGCAAAGGAGTCCAGGAAGGCTGGCCATTCTTCAAGAATGAAATCTTAAAGATGCAGGAGTAGGCCATCCCCATGTGAGAAAAACTGAGCTGGTGTAGAAGAAGACCTACCTGGCTGAACAGAGAGGTTTGGCTGGAACTCATGAAATAAAAGGGAGTTTGAACTTTGGAAGAAGTGGCAAGCAATTCAGGAGGACTACAAGGAGGTTGTGAAGGTGTTGGTCAACAACTGCCTGAATATGAGCTGGCAATGTGCTCAGGTGGCCAAGAAGGCTAATAGCATCCTAGCTTGTGTCCGAAAGTGTGGTCAGCAGGACTACAGAAGTGTTAGTCCCCCTGTGCTCAGCACTGGTGAAGCCCCACCTCAAATACTGTGTTCAGTTTAGGGCCCATCACTACAAGAAAGACCTTTAGATGCTGAAGCATGTCCACAGAAGGGCAACAAAGCTAGTGAGGGGTCTGGAGAACGACTCTTACGAGGGGCAGCTGAGGGAGCTGGGGTGGTTTAGCCTGGAGAAAAGGAGGGAAACTACCTGGAAGGAGGTTATAGTGAGGTGAAGTTTGGTCTCTTCTCCCAAGTAGCAGACGGTAGTACACGAGGAAATACGGGAGGTTTAGACTGGATTTTCAGAAAAGTTTCATTGCCAAAGGGGTTGTCAAGCATTGGAACAGTTTAAAAAACCCACGTAGTTTGCACCAGAAACAATAGTACTCACAGGGTGCTTCTGTCTGTTCTGTTTCAGCTATCAGAGTTTGGTTTTAGTTTTGTAAAGGCTGGAACTTAATACAGGATATCTATTAAGTTCTTGTTATCACACCTTCACCCTCTTTGTTTACCTCCAGAAAAATTCCTTCCCCTTGTTGTTGACTGCACGAGATCTCAAACTCACGGATTCTATATAATAAAAACTTCTTGTCAGACTGGCCTGCTAAAGACACATTTTTCAGGAAAAAAGTCTTGTTGAGGGTAGAAAGAAAAGTGTTGGCTGGTGTTCTTTTATGGTGAAATAAGTTTCTAGTATATTTCTACAAATATTTTTTTTTTTTTTTTAAATGGCATATTAGCCATTTTGACCACCAGGTCCTTGAGTATTTAAGGCTCATGCCAAATAAATTTTAATAATTTCTTGATCAGCATTTCACTGGTAGCAAATGAGGAAATTTTAACTGCCCCCAACAGTTACGTTCTCTAGGCAACTTTCTGGAGGGTTCTCTCATCTCAGCTTTGTTAGCGTGCTATTATGCGCTATTATCTACAGATAACAGTTTTTAAATCATTATTATTATACAGAGCTTAAAACTAAGTTCTCTGCTTGACTTATCTTCACTTTTTATACAGGATTTACCTCACTGTAGCTCCTCTTCCCTCTTATTTCCAGTTTTAAGTGCAATTTTAATTATTTCAGGTAGGAGTAATCCATAATCACAGAGGTAGAAAGGCAATCAGTCCTCAATTTTTCATCGTTATGTAGTGACAGAGCTGCTGAACAGGTGTTTCAAATTACTTGTCTGAAATTTCTGATTGTATTTAACAATCCAAGTCATTAGATCTAAATGACCATTCTTTTAAGTGTTTCTTTGTTTCTCCTTTAAAAGTGTCTTTAGTTTTTAGCATCTTGCTCTAGCTCTCCTCACAGATAGCAAAATAGTGTAACGCTGGGAAACACAGCTTATGAAAGCAGATAAATCCTGCCTCCTCAGCATAGCCAAGGGAGACTTTGGCCATCTGTCACAGTAAAGGGAATGGCTGCGTATCTACGTGCAAAGAAGTTGCAGATTTCAGGCGTTTTTGAATAATTCTGTGTACAAACTTTTTGGATCCAGACTAGCCACATTAGCTTGATACAGCTGTCATTACATGTGATAGCTCTTTAGTTATTTTTTTTTTCTTTTTTCAGCTTGCCATGAAGCACAAATGCTGAGATGCTGCCCAAAGTTGAAATCTTCCTGAGAGAAACTGAAAAGGCTACATTCAGCAACTTTTACAGGAGATCCAGACTTCTGTGTGCTTTTTTTCTTCCAGCTCAGTGGAGATGCATTCTTTCAGTTTCTGTGCAGGAAAAAGTGTTGCATTTCTACCTTTTGACTTACTTTTGTTCCTCTTTTGTAATATTGCTAGACGGTCCTGCAGTACTTTCTACCTGTATTTCAGTTGTTACAGGAGTGAAAGCAAACAGGGGAACTGGACCAAATGATGAGCTGATCAGGATTCAAATAGTAATATTCCTCCCCAGTTGTACAGAAAACTGTTTAACTGGTTGTGGACATATGTGTGAAAAAAAAAATCCAAAGAAGGGGTATACTTTTCTTCATTTTATGTAGCATCAGCAGAGTGTGAATGTTGGAATTAAACACCTGGGGTTGTAACTATAGAGGAGAACAGACTTTGCTTTGTCCTGGGAAACAGAAAACCTTGTTTCTTCTGCCCAGTGTAAGAAGTGTTGCGTGTGCCATCACCAGCATTCTGAAGTACATATGAAGTGAAGTTCATAGGGGAATCTGTACCAGTGCTGCATTTTGAATATTCCTATTTTCCCTTCTGGATTGATGATTTGAATAGTACAGTGAAACCTACAGAATGTATGCTCGAGGTTTCAAAACTGAGGAAGAAAGTAATTTTTACTTCTGTACACACATGGCTGTGCCTCGACACAATCTAGAATTTAGCAATCTGGTATAAAATAACATTTCATTTTCTTTTTACATGTGATTTTGTGGCTAAATGCCCATGTAAATGAGAATGCAAAGGCCTGTGAATATGAGAATGCACTATTTTCCAAGTCATCTGTTTTTTATAAAGTCTACAGTAAGAATTTTGGGGAACACTTCAGAAAGGTGTATGATTAGAATGACTTTTGTGTTAGCTAGTAGTCTGATTTTTAAAATAGAGGCTTTCAAAAAGCATGTCTTGGTACATCATAATCATAAGTTCTAGTCTGAGTCTCAATTTTCAATATATATTATCACATGGAGGATGACTTCCTACTTCATTCTTCATTCACTATGTGTAATATGTGCACTGTATTCTCACACAAAAATAAGTAGGTTACTCTTCACAGCTGTTTTCTTAACATTTTTTAAATGTTGTAATATGCTTCTAGAATGAAGAAAAAGGAAAGGGGGGAAAAAATGGTGCACTTTTTTTTTCTTTAACTAGTAAGCTAGAAAGAGAAATCCTAGCCAAAGTTTCAGCCTTCATCTTCTGAAGATGCCTGCTTTTTNTCCTCATCTGACTGGAGAGACAGAAAGCTGGCATTATATGAATGTACTGTAGCTTTCGTTTTCAGTGTAGAATAAAATTTTGCATTATTAATGACACTTTAAGCAGTCTAAAATCCTCAGAGCAGTGGTTGTAAGAGAGATAAAAGCTTTTGTAGTAATTAAGAATATTTTAGTTACTGCAAGCTGAAGTAACTGAAAATCTCTTGGAAATACCTATATTGCAAAAGTTGCTTGGCTTTCCAAAAACATTTGTGTTTGAACTAAGGACACTGTCTACTTAACTGATTGCGTTCAAACTTTACATCTGTTTTTTTCCCCCTGTAATTTAAATTGCTTTGTATGAAGTTCTTTATTTAATTTCACATTGGGAACTGGGAGAAGGGGTAGATTTCTCATCTGTGTAATACCATACAATCACTTAGATCTATTTAGTGTCAACTCTAACACTTCCAGCACTGTCAACTGAAAAGGAATTTGACCACATCTATTACAAATCACAACTGGCTTATTAACGACCCAGGTTCTTAACACTCCGTTGAGCTGTGTAAAATTCATGCTTGCCCTGGAAATGTTAGTAGCTTTCTGGGTGCTGTTGTAGTGACTATGGGTATTTCTGCAAATTAACTGGGAAAATAGACCCTCATTAGAAATTAAACTTCTGCTAGAGATAAAATTGTAGGCTACTTTTTAAAAATAGCTGCATTGGAAATCAATCAGGGGGTACATTTTTGACCACATAGCTGACTTTGGTCATTATCTTTTTCACTGTTAAGTATGTTCTGCTGCTAACTTCACAAGTCTTTCTCTTGAAGAAAAGAAGGAATAGGTTTTGAACTGCTGCCATCTAGCTGGTCTTCTAAGCTTGTCAATAATTTAGAAGAAATGTCTAAAACCCAGATCAGATAAACCTGAAAAGAATTACTTGTCTAAATTCAGATAAAAAGGCATAGGTTTTCAGGTGTTTACATGAGTATCAGCTGAACAGGACAAGGTCACAGTTGCACTGTTGAATACCAGAGCTTTTGTGAACTGAACTGTTCTAAAACATTACTGTAGTCCCACTGACAGTTTTTTCAAAAAAAAAATTTTTTTATATCCTCCAGTTAAGTATATTGTGTTATGTATCATAACTCAGGACTTTTATCCAACCATCAGAAGCCATTTACTATGGAAATTTTTAGTAACCTACTGTTATTGAATGAAGGAAAAGCGCATTGTCTGTGTTTACTTTGTTCTTGCTGTTTGTTAAACTACAAGAATTGGTAGTTTTTAGAAAAAAAATCAGAGATGTATAAATGTCTATCCAAAGGTAAATGTTAGAGCATTGCAATTTCCTTCTGGAATTTAGCTTGTAGAGTATACAACCAAGTATTATTAGATAGTCATGTACATAGGCATAACATATACTATAATTCAGGTTAATGTTTCATATGAATGAATGTATTTGTAAATTGTAACAACATTAATAGTTTCTTTATCTTTTTAAAGTTCTGCAAAGAATAAAAATAATGTATTGTTAGACTTGACAACTGTACTGCAAACTGTCTTAAAAGGCTACTTTTGTGTCTAGCAAAAGTTGTGCATTATGTGAAATATTAATAAAAACATGCTCTCTAAAAAGTGATCTTAAAGGTAGGTAGGTTTTGCTATGATATGCCGGAATTGTAATACTTGCTGGTATCTGTTGTAACTAATTTCTTGAAAGTTCTCAAAGATGTAGAAATTATTTTGTGCCATTCTGGGAACTAAAGTGGGACTTGCTCTCTTGAGTCACTGCTGGAAACCCTGATTTTGTCATTAAATACTTTAACTGTGATGAAAAGAAAACTGTCCTTGGATTATTTGAGTTGTCTATTCAAAATATAAATTATTTATAAGTGACACCTATATATTTCGCTCTTGCAGAATTATGTTTCACTCTAGCAAAACTGGGTAAAAATTTGTTCCCACTGCAATTATCAAGAATTTCTCTAGAAAGAATGCTGTGGTTAAAAAAGTAGCATGAATGAGATTTAAGGATTTCATGTCCAAGCAGATTCCAGACAACAGTTAACACAGGTTTAAGTTAGTATCCTACCTAAAGGCTGCACAGGTAAAAAAAAAAAATCCTATGAAATGCTTATTCTCAAATTGTTATTGTTTTCTTTTGGCCATCTATCTTTCTTGATAAATTTTTATCAAAACTAAAGCAGTTTCAATTGCCCTATGGGAACAAAACTATAAAGGTAGAATTCTTTGACACACAGAGAAGCAATCCTGTATATTCAAATATACAGGATATACAAATTCTACTTGTAGGAGAATCATGTTGAGTATGAACTGACTGCTGCTGTCTCTTTTTCTCAAGCTTATACATGAACCCTAAGATCCTGATCTCCAAAATGTCCTGTTGACAGATACTGTCAGCTAGTTAAATTACTTGCATTACTAGGTAAATTTTGATAGAATGTGTGTCATTCATTAGGTGCTGAATGCCATACGTGCCCAAACTCTATGACACTTTAGGTAAAACAAGTGGATCAAAAGCAAATGATGCAACAGCATTTTGTTGTAGTTTTAACATAAGATTTGGCAGTTCTTTTACACCATTATAAATTTATCCTGTAAGAACAGAAGGAGAAAGTGGTTCATTTTCTGAGCACTTTTTTAGAACATTTTCACCATGTTGGCATTTTTTTTTCTTGGTCTTATAATTTTCATAAATCGTCAGCGTAATCTGATGCTATTCATGATAAAGATGATGGTGGTTTTGATTGCTTTCACTTTTTTCAAAATTAGTCTCTCATAGAAGCGGTCAGCTACCAATGGGGTAATAACACAAATGTAAATAAACACTTAATTTTTTCCATTATTCCGAAACCTCAGAATCCATTTCATAGCACATCTCTTCAGCTAGTTTTTTGCATCATATGGAAGCACTGTATGGTATTTTATGTATATACTTGAATTATAATTTTTTTTTTTTTAATTGAGTTGTTACTATCTTGGCTGCTGTCACCTCATACAATGCAAATTGTGGTAATGTTTTAAAATAGATAATGAATGGGATGGTGACTGGCTTTGGCAGGGGTTGACTGGGGATTATAGATGCAAAAAGTGATTTACCAATTATTTTTACAATGAATAAGCAACTCCAAACAACAACATTTACTTGTGGGAAGTCATAAGATTTCAGCGAGAATCCTTCTTTCCAAAACCTTTACCAGTTCTATTAAACCCAGCATCTGGAAACATTTATGACAGCTGTGAGATCCTTAGTGTTGTAGGTACAATTGGCACTCTGATAAAAGATACTAAGCATTAATAATAGATTAATGCATTTGTTTGTTTGAGCCTTGTTAAGACAGTTCAGCTCAGTCAGAAGCATCCCAATATTGCTCTTCAGGGATAAGGAAGTGTAATTGCTGTTTGTGCTGCATGTCAGCAGTTGGCTAAATTTTGAGGTAAGGATGTGCAGGATGAGGGAATGGTTGGATATTCCTCGGTCACCACATGCAAAAGTCGGAAGAGGAGATGAAGGAACCGCCAAGTTACTGCGATGATGCAGCTCCCCAGGAAGAGGACAGCAGAGGGTTTGTCATTAGCATTTTCTCACAATTGGGTAGAGAACCATCTGCAATTACAGCAGTGAATGCTAGGAAAACTTCTTCAGGACAGTCCTGAGCAATTCTAAAGAGACATGTGAGTACCCTTGGTTTTTATCTTACCTGACCTTTTCTGTTGCTTTCCTGCGTGTAGTGGTTCAGCATTTCAGACAAGCTGAAAACAGGTCTGTTAGAAGTCAGAACACTCAAAGCGTGTGACAGGTGCTATTCTTCACTGAGGTCACAAACAATTGCAGACGGGCCAGTGTCTGACTGAAATAACAACTGTACGTATAGGATCATTTGTAAGACAGATGGCTGAGAAAGGTACCATTTATCTGCCAGGCAAGGTTTCCTAACTCTTAGCATGCATTCATGAGGAAAGCAGTGTTAACCATTAGCTATTGCTAATTACATCTAATTTAGTGGGTGTTAGATTAAAACCCTTTTCTTTCCTGATGTCTCTCTACGGCAATCTCTGCAATAGCACTGAAAGAGGAAAAGTAGGTGAGAAGGAAGAGGTTATGTGTTCACGTTCTTTTACTGCATATGCTTCAGAGAATCTATTCCTGACTGGTGCAGTAAGTGTGCAAGGTTAGTAATGGCTCCCTTTACCATGCCAGATGTTTTTCCTAGTTCCCACTTTTGTGCACTATTTCCATACTTGGTATCATGTTTTTCTCATATTATTCACAAATTCCTTCTACTAAAAGGTAGTTACACAGCTAAACTCTTAGGATTTTTGAGGCTAACACAAAGTACAATCTTTAGCCCTTGCCCTTTGAGGTTTGAACAGCTCCTGTTGCGTTATTTATTGACTGCAGTTTGTTACTGTTTGTAGATGGGGATGTGGACGTGCACTGCAAGTTAAGTCTGGATACTTCACAAGGGCAAAGATGTACCGAAGGATTTTCAGCATGTCTGAAAGGATTTAGGACAAGATTTAATAGTCAGAAATTCATAGCTCCAGATCACCAACCTAGGTGATTCTTCCTTAATCTTGCTAAAGGTTTTTCACAAAAGTCTGCTGAAGCTTTAATAATACAAGGTATATATCTTGAATGTAGTGTTTTTCACCCTTCTGCAACAAGAATTCAAAGAGAAATACCAAATTTATTACATACAGGTATAAACTGAGTCATGGAAGTAAGTAATTTACAGTAAATTAATGAGCAGAAATAGAATGGAGATCTGAGAATACAAACTCTAGGTAGAAAATAAACCCAGTAGATAATAATAATAAATAAATCCTAAAATAAATAAATAATGATAAATAAACCCTAGTAGATAAACTCTAGTAGAAAATTTCGGGATTATAATGGAAGCATTTTTAATTTCTTGTTTTGTTAAAAGCATCAGAAACAAAAATAGGCTTCTGACAAAGATTATATTTTTTTTCCTTCCTGCTCTAGCAATATAAAATCTTTCACAGTATGCAGTATACTCTGCCTGCAAAGCCCAATCTGTTTTTGCAAAATATTTCTGGAGAAAAGAGACACTAGAGGAAAGCCAAGCATTCTCATTGCTTCTTTACTTGGATTTTACAAGCACGGCAAGAAGCCGTCAGCTTTCAGGCTGAATGCATTTGTATCAGTGCAATGAAAGACCCCAGTTTAAGGTATCCGGGGGAACGCTGTGTACGTGTGTCTTTTGTCACAGGCTTCAGCAACTGTGAGGAAAAAATGTCTGTTGCCTTGTGCTCAAACCGTTCTATAACATTCTCTGGTTCAGTGTAAGGAACAAAAGCCTCTCAGTGTCAGAGCCACACAGAGCGCCTTGTCAGTGTCAGCTTTCACTAAACTGCCCTTTCGAAACACATGAACCCTCCCTCCACATAGAAGAAGTATCTCAAGGAAAAGAAGATAAATCCTAATTAAGCAGCAGAAATTCTGCAATGCTATAGGAATTCATACTGCAAATAGCATTTCAGGCAGCCTAACTTGAGCTGTTTTCTTAACTCAGCTGAATGAAATTAAAAAGCTCTTCAAAGTTTTCCCTGTCCCTGCTTTTCGAACTTAGAAATCAGTCATTGGAAATGTTGGTTGAGGTGAAAGAGATTGTATTGCAAAAGAACAACTTGGAATAGGATGAGAAGTACTTTTAGAAACAAAACTTATCACTACCCATAGATGACACCCAGTAGGGGAGTCATGCAGTGAACACAGGAGGCACAGAAAGACAAAAAAAGTTGCAGTAAAGAAAGGATATTAGACCAGACCCTCTTGACTCTCAAAGGGCAACAGAACTTGGCTCTTTGGAGAGGAAGTGGCAGTCTCTGAAAAGGATGTGATTCATGGTTGTCGTGCAAGGAATCAGTAAGGCCATCGCAGAGTTGAATTTCATAAGATCATGCAGAGAATTTGCAAATAGAAAACTAGTCAGACTTTGTTTTTGAACATCAAATAGTTTAGCTGTCTCTAATAAACAGCACAGGGTTTCATTTTAAGGCACACTTAACCCCTAACTCAACCATTTTCAAGTTTCATGCACTAAGCTACAAGGAACTTTTCCATTCATAATCAAATGCTAAATGTCAGAGGGCTTGGTTTAACTCAAATGAAATGCAAATAGATGTCCTAATTTTTATTCTAACTGGTAAAAAAAAAAAAAAAAAAAAAAAACCCAAAAACAAAAAAAAAAAACAACAAAAAAAAAAAAAACAAAAAAAAAACACCACAATCAAAAAACCCCAAACCAGTTTAATATATATATAAGTGAAAACTTCCTGTGTCTGCCATCTTCAAATCTGGAATTTTTACAGCTTGGCATCTGTAAAGATATTACTACTAAAATGACACAAAGTCTTTATCTCAATTTTGTTATTGTACAGCATAGTTTCTATCTGAAATGCATCATAGTGGGATTAGTGGCTGACAGCTCATGCTATGAACTGCGATGATTTGTCAAACCAGTGTAGTGTTACCAAGTTCCAATAAAATTCTTTATATTGGTAAATATTAATTCCTGTCTTGCTAGAAGTCGTATTAAAATTTGTCATACTTTTGACATTCCAAGGACTGTAAAGAAATAGAGTAGCATTTTGATAGACAGGCAGTGATTCCCTAAGTCAGACTGCAAGTGCAGCTACTTGTGTCAGGGGAATCTAGAAATCTCTCCAAATAAAATAGCTTTAGGATTTTTCTTGCTAAGAAAGTCATTGTAAAACAATGATGGAAAGGCTTTGGGGATGGTAGTAATAAGGTATTTTATTTTTTTAAATTGAAGGGAATGAAGAGAAGGGCTGACTGGAATCCCTACTGAGCACAGAGCACAGACTTTCTAGGAGGTGATGATAGTTAAAGGCTGTTTTGTATAAGCCAAGATGTAGGCTTGTTTGTATAATCATAGACTCCCTAGACAATTTTTGTGCTGAAGCTTCAACTCTGAGATTTTTATAAGTTTCAGCACAGTGAAGAGGAAGTATTGAAACGAGTATGCTGTCCAGAAAAACCTTCAAAGTTTTCATGATATGTTTAAAAAAAGAAAAAGTGTAACTACACCATGTCTTTTCATGAATACTAGAGCATATGTAGAGTCAAGTATTGAAAACACATGTAATGGAGCAAGTTAGTAAAATCACATTAGTATATGAAAATACTTCTTTTGCCAGATAGACTTGTTCATGTAAGCCCAGTATTTGGGTGGATTTTTCAGGACTCCCTCAGAATGCTTTTGAAGAATGTCATGAAGAAGAATGTCTGCAGTAAGTTTGCTGAAATGAAGAAAAGAATATAAAAATAATGCGAGGAGAAAAAAATTCAGCTGTCAAAAGGCACTTAACTGAGTTAATTAGACTATTTACAAAAGCTAACAAGAAAATACAATTTCTTACAGTTCTTGGTAATTCTCTCATGCTGACTAATATAAGCAGTAATGATATGTGCCTTGTTGCTTGTTAGAGGAAATTCAGAAAAGAATTTAAATCTCTTGACTTGAAAACAGAGCATACTGCCACAGAGACTTGTGTCCTATATGAGATGTTGTCTACAGAAAAAATTAATCCCTCAGCTACTGATGTTGAAAGGATGTGCAACTAAACTCTGACTTCTGAGAGTATGAGAGGCATGTTTTAGAAGTTTATACTTTATCAGAGGTTAGAAGTTATCAGAGCCAGCACTATGCTAGAATACAATTCTCTAATGTGAAAAGAATTGATAAAGAAAATGATAGTTTCATTTATGAAGTATCAGAGAAAGGGAAAAACTTTGTGGTACTAAGACATTATATATGTTCTTTGCTATTTTTTTAATTGCATTAAGATAATACTCTTTTTCATGCTACTGATTTCTCATTCCGATATTTGGCATTATATAACAATATATACCATCAATTATATGCATGTCAGAATTAGTATAAGTTGTCTTCCTCTTCAACAAACATTTAAACGTTTTCACATATTTTCAAGCTCTCTTTGAAAAGGAGTATCCTAATCTCATTGCTATTTCTGCTATAGGCATTCATGCTCAGCAGTCAGATTTATTTTAGAGAAATTTTGTGAAATACTTTCATTTATTACAGTATGTGCTTAATCAGGGTTCTCTTTTAGCTACTGTTGTTCTCTGTGTATTGGCCAATCTTCTGTGTATGTCTTAGTAATGAAGACACAAATAAGTGGTGAATTTCACAGCAGATCTGCCTCAAAGGACCAATTTGCTAAAGCTCATGGAATTTTGTGCTGGTCCTTTACATAATGTTGCAAGTTACATTCAGTGATATAGAAACTGACTTTTCGATTTATTAACTTGGCCTTTTAAATGCTGTAAATTACAAATACAGTACAGATTCCCCAGTGAAATTTAATATTGTTGTAGGTGTTCTTAGCCTGATAGTTAAAATTGACTTATGGTCAAGGATCCTTGGCTGCATCTGGATCTGAGATTTCAGTTTCTGGAGTGGAACATTAGCTTGAATACATGTCTCATCTTAGATAATAAGTTTCCCTTCTCCTCTTTTGCTTTCCCTTTGTTTCCCTCTGAAGAACAAAGCCTGACCATGGAGGGGGGAAGTGAGCCACACATTTTTAAAGTCCTTTTGAGGTACCTGCAGACTAAACAAGGTGGGTTGTGTGGCACAGCACATTTTCTTTCAGTCTTGACAGAGCAAAGAGATTAAGATTCCCCTGCCCGACATGATAAATCAAGTCATTTATAGCTCCTTTGAAAAGGGTGAAAAGTTAATAATCTTTGTATCTCAAAGTGGGAATTACAGGAAGTGGAATCTGAGTAATAGATTACTTCTGTGATCACCATAGAATAGCTTACCAACTGTAGGCAAGGAACGCAAGAAGGAATAAAAGAATAGGTCTTTCTGGTGTAAGATTAAGATTTGAAGGACAAGTCTGGACAGACTGGATCAATGGGCTGAAACCAATGGAATGAGGTTCAGTAAGGACAAGTGCCGGGTCCTGCACTTGGGTCGCAACAACCCCAGGCAGCACTACAGGCTTGGGGAAAAATGGCTGGAGAGCTGCCTGGTAGAAAAAGACTTAGGGATGTTGGTCGACTGTCGGCTGAACATGAGCCAGCAGTGTGCCCAGGTGGCCAAGAAGGCCAACAGCATCCTGGCCTGTATCAAGAACAGTGTGGTGAGTAGGACCCGAGAGGTGATCATCCCCCTGTACTCAGCACTGGTGAGACCCCACCTCGAATACTGTGTCCAGTTTTGGCCCCCTTACCACAAGAAAGACATTGAGGTGCTGGAGCGGGTCCAGAGAAGGGCAACAAAACTGGTGAGGGGTCTGGAACACAAATCTTATGAGGNGTGCTCAGGAATCTGGATTAGTGTTGGGTGGTGTGGTGTGTGGTGGTTTTTTGGGTTTGTTTGTTGTTGTTTTTTGTTTTCTTTTGCTTTGTTATCCATTGGGTGGACTAGATGATCTTAAAAGGTCCCTTCCAACCTAGGTGATTCTGTGATTCTGTGGGTTTACCACGCTGTATTTGTTGTGAGAGAAAAAAGGGACGTCTCAGTCTTTCTGGAGCATTGGAGAAAAAAACTTGGTGTACTTTCTTAATAGTATTGGTTGCTAAAGCTAGAATTCCAACTTAAAATCGGGGGAATTAAAAATTCTGTTTGTTCATCAACATATCTTTGGGTCACTTTGCATGCACTGGGTCAATGTTTCAGGATCATTCATCCCTGCAGTCATTGGAGTCAGTTTCAATTTACAATAAATTAAATCCTTATTGATTTGCAAACAAAACAGTGCCACAATGACACTGATGTGAGGGAGACTCTATTTTGGGGGCTAGTTTTGTTTTGCTTTAGACAGGTTTTTCTCTCCATCTCCCTGGTTGTGTATTCACAGTTTTCAATGAAAATAACAACTGCTTTTCATGTAAACATTTACCTCTCAAGCATGGTCCCTGGAGTTTGGAATTGACTGTGAACTTGTTCAAGTCTCATTCACACCCAGCTGGTGCTTGTTCATGGCTTTGTATGGAAAGGAAAACAATTCACAGATGCACAAAATGAATATGTAGAAATTTTATTACATGTAGACATGCAATACTCAAAACATACCCCCAGTATATCATATTTCTAATTTGTAATGTCACTCTACAATGTGACTCATTTTTTCACATGAATATCATCCATTTTCTGAGGGATTTTGTATCCTGTATACCAGTTGTTTATTTGTATCTCAGTAAGATGAAAGGCGAGGTTATCTGAACTATAAAATTATTAAAAAATAAAAGATTGTCTTAGAAAATTATTTCTGAAATGGTACTCATCTACTTGATAATAAATCCTTAACTATTATGAGCCGATCCACTAGTTCAGATTTCACTATTCTCTGAAGCAGCACATAAAGAACAAGATACCACAACTGGTGTTAGAAAATGTATTTTTTCCTCTACCTAGGACTGAGTGATGAGGTCAGATTGAACAGGTGTATTTTTTCCCTTCTGCAGTTTTCCAACCATATCAATCTAGCTTCTTCTTGTTGTTATTGTTTTGTTTATTTTTTTTTAATTCACCAGGGAAAAGAGATTTCTATAAGTCACTTTTAGTTGTAAATATCAGTAATTAAGTAGTTGACAATTAGTATGAGAAATAGTGACTTGAAGAAGAGCAAGGAGTTCTTTGTCAACTAATTATTGTTCCTGCACAGTATCAATTATATCTGAGGCTGCAGAGTGAGGCTCATGATACTACAGTCTTTGAAATATGTTGTAAGTAGTATCATAATTATACTGAATTTACAGAGAAGAAAAAGGAATTCATGACATTTTTCTTCGGGTTTTTTTTTCTGTCATGAATCCCAGCATGACTATTTGCTCTGAAGGAGAGAAGTGTCTTCATCAATCATTCAAGTGAAAAAGCAGAAGTAATCTTGCTGTAGTAGCCTTTTTTATTTTTCCTAAATGGGTGTGTAGGTGAACTTATACACACAGTTCTTAGAGCATTACAGTTGTCACTCGAAGCAATTAAAACTGATGAACTGCACTAGGAGTGATAATTATCTTGGCCTTTTAAAAACCACCAAAACCATGTTAAATGGTTGTACTATTCATTATACATTTCTGAAAAAGCAGTTTCTCTTGAGTCCCATATTTAATATGCAAAATACGAGCAAATCACTAGTAGCAAAAAAGGAGGAAAATTTAAGCAGGTTCCAATTTTAATGACCCTACCAGCTAACTTTATCGTGTAGCTATCACCTCTTATTGCATGACTGTTCTGCTTCAGATACCATTCTTTATATTATCACTTCTGCTTCAGCTTATGCTCTGTCATTTCTCCATATAGGAGGGATTGTTTTCTACAGTTCTTCTGGTAACATTCTGCAAATTGTACTAGAACTCTTTTCACTTTTTTTCCTGTTATGATGGCTTCTTGTAAAACATGAAGAGATGTTCTTTTGTCAAGGAACATGAGGAATCTGAGACTTGTCAGTTAATTCTAGCTCTCAAACAGTGAGGTGGGTTAGTAATGTACTTAGGCAAACAAAAATTATTTATTAACTATTGTAGCGATATACAGTTTAATTGAAAAAGTTCCAATATCCTTAAATATTTTTGAATAAAATGTCTTACTCTTCATGTACAATATATAAAATATTTGAATACGTGTAATTCATTATTAATAACAATGAAAAAAAAATAAAAAAAGAAGGGTAGAAAAAATAGAGCGATTTTTATACCGGAATTTAATTTCCTCTTTCAGATATATTTTAGAACTACAATGCTGTATTAATTGTTCATTAAACTGAGATAGTTGGTCAGGCTATATAGGAGATAAGTATTTTTCACTAAATGTCCTTTACAAATAACGTGTCTTCTCACCTTGTTACAGTATATAACTACTATTGATTACCTGCTCTCTGGTAAATTCTGCTTCTGTTCACCACTAAAGGGAGCACGCAGTTCTGATAAATTGATCAGGACATGCAGAATGCAGTTTAAGGAGATGATAGCTCCACCCTTCAACCAAGAAACAAAATCAAGCTTCTGTATGAAGTGTGTTCTTAAATTTTTAATTTTAATTTTCTCTACCTTTAGAAATACATATATATTTGGTTTTTATGTAAGCTTCTATAGGTACATGGTAAGCAAAGTTGCACAAAGGAGTGTTGATTACACTTGACCTTTAAAAAGTTGAATTTTAAAACTTTGAATTGTAACTTCTTTTGAAAAATGCAGTTTGCTAGAAATAAGAACACAATTCAAAGAATTGGCAAAGTTATAATGAACATGATTTGATAGTAGTACACCTCTGGCAAACAATGTACCTGACTTAGCACAAATTGATAAAGAGGAGAATAGAGTTGGTATAGTCTCTTGGAAGATTAAGCAGCATAACAAATCCCAAAATAACTGTGGTTTCAAAATCTCAGATATTAAAATTGTATTTGGAAGAGAAGCAGGTTAAAAAATACCTTAAAAAAAAAAAAAAAAAAAAAAAAAAAAAAAAAAAACAAAAAATTTTATATTTCAAAAAA
>VZRU01004733.1:191630-211356 GCA_013398155.1 Pedionomus torquatus
AAAACAAAAAAAAAAAAAAAAAAAAAAAAAAGAAGAAGAAAAGAACCAGATATTTATACATTCCAAGTAACACAAATAAAGGGCAGAACTTGAATAATGTAACAGAAAAAAAACACTCAAGCCAAGTGTAGTATTTATTGGGCTCAATGACATCTGAATGTCTCACAAAAGAGAAAGAGAATGTACATGGAGATATTTAGCTTGACAATAAGACTGTGTCTTCAATTTCTGTGTCAGACTGAGGAAACATTGAAGAGGATTGTCTGTACTGTCATTTAGAAAGCATCAAGGTAACAAGGTTGTGTTATATGCATCATAAAACAGCAGAGAATGATAATGGTCGGACACCTGAGGCTCCTGTATGGAGAAAAAAAAAAACAAGAGGTGGACTTTCTTGGATATGGGGATATGTTTTCATCTGTGTCTGTAACTTGGAGGATAACAGGTGATTATAGCACCCCACCAAGAGTGGGGATGTGAGAAAGAAAAAGAAAATACAAGAGGAAAAAAATAAAGACAAAAACCTGTACCCTGATCAAAACTAGACTGAGATAATTTTAGCACCATTTCTGTCAATTTATTGTATGTTTTGCTAGACTTGCTATTATTGAAATAATGCAAGATCCATAGAGAAGGTTAAAGAAAATAAATAAAGCAGAAATTCTTGAGCTATTTTCCTGCTTACAATATGATGTGGTTATATCCTAGACCTCTAATGATTTCCAAATGCTAGCACTGAGGTGCCCAGAAATTCTAATTTTACATTGGAAGTTCAGAGGGATTTGGAAATTTTTTTATTTGGTGAAAAGTATGTTTATAGTGCTCACCATACAGCAAGTGGTAGCACAACAACAGAAAAAAAGGTTAAATTCTGTGATTGCAGAGACCTAGTTGAGCAAAAGACAGGATATTGCCAAGCAAAAACTGGGTATTGGCTTACTGCTTCCTGAAGTTACCCTGGCTCTTCTCGTTTATCTATAAACCTAACCATAAACCACTTGAATCTATATAGTGACAATATTAAACACTATTATTTTTACATCAGTGCTAATTAGCATTGCTTTCAGTGTTGTGGACTACAGAATACATGATGGTATGATGAGACCTAACATACCATCAGCCGTAAGACCTACCATAATTTTTGTCCTTGTTCTTTGCAAGGGAGCAGCATCTAACATTTAGCCAAACCTTGTGACTCTGGGATGAAAATGACTCCACCTTAGGTCTTATTCTCGGCTATAGCTCTCAAAATCCTATAAGGGAAGAAGGAGATTGTCTGGATTTCTTCTTGTCCTGTGCTGTCCATACAGAGCTGTAAGAAAATTCAGATAATTTTTCTACATTGGATCTCTGCATTAATTCCAAGAGAGAGAAAGATCTGCAGATAAGGGGGTTATTTCTCCTCTATTCTGGTTCTTCTCATCTTTGAGGACATCTGGCATCATTTTAAAGCTGAAAAAAAAAATCATTACAGAACTCTTGGCAATGCCAGGAAAGAACCACTCATGGCCATATTGGTCTTTTTGCTGCATGTAGCTAGTAAATACTTACTTTTTGCATTGGTGTCCCCAAAGAAGGTAGATATCCCTAGGCAGGCTCAAAAATGAGGCTTGAAGGATACTGTTACAGGTGGAAAGAAACAACTGGAAAAATGTACAAGTAGGGATGTGTAAATTGAGAATGGACATCACTTTTTTTTCTGGTTAAAAAGAAAAAAAAAAGTTTAGTTTCTTCTTTGTTGTCTTAAAAAATGTGCTGTACTGGCTGATAAATGCCTGACATTTAGAGATCTTTGAATTTCAGATCTGATTCCAATACATACATGCACTGGATCTGAATTTCTTTATATATAAATCTTTACATTGTTTCACTGGCTTTTTAGAAATGAATCTAAGTTTTTCCATGCTGCAGAAAATACATCCAAGTAAAGTAACCAATTTGCCAACTGAAAAATCCTGTATAGACTAGTTGCAGGGATTATTTATCCCCTGGTATCATCATTATACTGTGATTGAAGAAACCCAGCACTGGGTTAGAGCAGATATTTGTACTCTTAAGGCCTGCTTTTTTTTTAATGCTTATCCCTTTTGCTGTGTTTATCAGGTGGCTAACTTTCTGCCAGCACCTCTAAAGCAAAGCTAAGAAGCAGGAAACTTCCATGATTTGTTCTATTATTAGAAGCCAATTACCGTCTGGTGTTTTACTGTTGGGAAAGGTTATTCTTCTATGTCAGCAAATACCAAGTGCAGCAGCTTGGAGAACACACAGAGGAGGCAGGAATATTGCTATGATAACTGCTGTCTCGATCCAAGAAGCCTTCATATGCGTGCAAGCTGTCTGCTCAACCAAAAGAATGGAGTGGCTACTGAAGTCATTAATCTTTGCATTTTTGATAGCAGCCATACAGAAGGACCTGGGATACTGAATAGGGAACTTTGCTCAAGATATTGAAAGCATATCAACTCTTCAAAATGATACCTTTCTAACACTCATCCAAACAGACACCTAGTCTTCATCAAATGTTTTTTTCTTGAGCTAGCCATGGATGTTTATTTTTAATAAGCAAAGCTGAGCTTTGTGTTTTAAAGCTCAGGTATGTCACAGTAGAAGAAAACATGGCTAGGAAGCACCATAGTTAAAGCCTCACCATGACAACAAATCTGAAATAAAAACTATTTGGAGTATTTCCTATATTCAAAGAGAGACCTTTTCAGCTCAGATCAAATACTTGTTCAGATAGATACCATTTTTTTTCTAAAATTAGTTCTCTTGGCTAATTTTTGGCCTGCTTTTCTTGTTCCTGTTTCTGATACCTTAGTTGACTGATTTTCTCTCCCTGGCAGTAATTCTGTTTTCCTGGAACAGTTTCTTACACCCAAATGTATGTAACATTCAAACTGCCAATGCCAGAGTGTGCTTCTTCCTTATCCTTGTTCCCACCTCTTCTGATTGATACAATTTTGGCATCCTTCCTTCCCCAGCACTCTCCTCTTCATCATTTCTCTCTCATTATAAAAGAAACTGTAAAGTTCCTATGATGTTTTTGGGTTTTATTGTTTGTTTGTTGTTTTTTTTTGTTGTTGTTGTTGTTCGCCTTTCCTAGCAAAAAAAAAAAAAATTAAAAAAAAATGCATTTTTCACAAAGTCCCAAACTCTTTTAGTACTTCTGTTATGGACAAGTAACAATTTGCTTGCATTCTTACTGACTTTTCCCACACAGAGAGATCTGCCATGATTGGAGAGCAGCCTGAAACTGAGGGGCAATAAAAATGATCTGCAAAGTGTAAGCAACAAGGAAAGTCTGAACATATCAAAACAGCCATACAGGGTGATGACTTTCAAATACTTAAAAAGGTAATATGAAGAGCAAAGGATTAAAGAGGATTAAAGTGTTTCATAATATATAGAATCATCCAGGCCAGAAGGGACCTCCAAAGGCCATCTAGTCCGACCTCCCCGCAGTCGCAGGGACACCCCCAACTAAACCAGGTTTCCCAGGGCCTTGTCGAGCATCACCTTGAATATCTCCAGGAAAGGGGCCTCAACCACCTCCCTGGGCAACCTGTTCCAGTGTTCCACCACCCTTAAAGAAATTTTTTCTAATATTCAACCTAAATCTACTCTTCTCCAACTTAAGTCCATTGCCCCTCGTCCTATTGCAGCAGGCCTTTGTGAACAGACCCTCTCGTGCCTTCCCTGCCCAATTTCCTACACATTGGGATTGAGAACTTTTGTGCTCTATAGAGAGCATCCTTAAAGATCTGCCAGCTCTGTTCCACTACCTTGTCCCTGAGGGCCGTTTCCCATGGGGTCTTATTTACCAGGTCCTTGAAGAGTTGGAATTTTGCTTTCCTAAAATTTAGAGTCCTAACACTGCTTCTCACGGGCTTCAGACTCCTTAGGATAGTGAACTGCACTAGGGCATGGTCACTGCAGCCCAGGCTGCCCTCCACTCTGACATCCCTGATGATATACCTTAAGAAGTAGTAGTATTACAATTGCAGGAAAGCAGAATCTAAGTTAGGCAATAGAAAATATTTTTAATGGTGTAAATATAGTTAAAAGGACATCACCAAGATACTTGAAGATCAGAAATGACGGAACTATGATTCATCTTCTCTTTGGGCAGGTAACCTCAATATCCTTTTCATCCATATTATCATTAATGGTTCTGTGACATCTGAACTCTTTTCTATTAGCTGCTCACTTAAATAGACTCAATCAAACTGGTTTTCACATCATCATTATCCTTGTTCTGGCTCCCCAAATGAACTCATTACATCATGAACTAAATTAGATTGTAAGTGACCTTTCCTTGAGGACTGCTTTAAAGTGTCTGTTCAGTACATGGCACAGCAAAAAAAAATCTATTGAGGTTACTCTGAAATATGTCTCTCTCTGTGCAGAGAAATTCTAAGGCTCATTGGAAATTAGGAAGAATGAAAAGTATAAAGATTGAAGAGAAGAAAAGTAAAATTGACTGGCTCATCACACTTCTGAATAATCTTGGACTGTGTCAATGATCATTGTAAGTAGGGTCTGAAGTTTACAGTTGCCTTTACTGTTACCAGTTATTAAGATCTTTGTGAGTGTAACTGAACAGCCATGTTGCAAAAGTGCAAGACCAAGAGCACAGCTACACAGAAACCAAAAATTCCAGTGATATGTTTTCCTGCCTAACAGCGTTAGTATGTCATTTTTCTCTGGTTTCCTTTCTTATTTGGTGCACACTTAGTAGTAAGTATAAATGTGAAAATTTCAAATGTAAAAATTCCCAGAAATGAATCCATTTTTCTCTATGTTACCTATAGGTGATTTTGATAAATTAATTTTTTGGATTATATCTCAAAATATCAAGAGCAAAAGACAGAAATAAGGGGGAAGCTTATACATTTATTTTAAATACCATCAACTATGTGCAGTGGAATACATTTCATGGCTCTAGGACTCTGGTTTGAATTAGATATTTTATGTGTAATTTGCATGAATCAGTGTCTGAAGTATCCCAGTGGGCTGAGAGCAGTGAGCTAGACATTTTGGTCCCTGAGTTTTTCTGATGCCAATTTTTTCAGAAGCCAGTGATGGTAAGGAATATCTTAGCACCTGATCTAGGCGTTGTTCCACTCCCAGCCCTATTTTATGCTGTCAACATGAGACCATGTTATCTCAACTAACTTAGGTAAGATGAAGATATTGACAACGTTGACAGCATTTCAGGAGCTGAGGTACAGCACAGATTAGAAAATATTCCATTGCTATTGCTGATCATGTATCTGCTCCTTAGCCAAAGAATCTCATTTATGTCTGAACCTATGATAAACTATCATCAGTCCTACACACTTTTTAAAGTAAATATACAAAAATAAATCTGCAAGTTTTACAGGCATTTGAGGCTTTTATACCATTGTTTCTGTGAAGAGTATGAAATGGTAATTTAAAATTACTGATGTATATTCTAATCAAAACTGGGATTGTTTATTTTTTTAATAAGTCTCAGACCTCTGGTAAATCACATATATAATTTTTACTAAGTAATTGTTGATTATTTTAATTCAGTCCTGAAACTGTCAATCTACATCTTGTACATTTATTTCCTACAGCATTTTCTATCAAACTTTAGATCTAGTTGATGATCCAGTATATACCTCCAGTTCTATTTGGTTTTAGAATAAATTGACCCTGCAATGAAATGTGAAACCAGTCATCAAATATACCATATCTTTATGTCCTGTGACTGGAAGTAAGGGAATTGTTACTGAACATCAAGAGATTAAATTAAAAACATTTGTATGATTACTGTTGGCTTTTTTTACAAAAACAAAAGGCTTCCAAAGGGACTGACTTAGTGATTGTGATATTTATTTATTTTTTACTTTCTGAGTGAAACATGATTAATTTTAAACAATTATTCTTAGGTTTAAATATTTGAACTCTGTGCTGTATTTTCTGCATTTTACTTAGTCATATATCTGACATAAGAGTCACTTCATTATATTTTGCAGTTTTAAATAGAAGGTCATGCTTGGTAGAGGTCTACTTTAAATCATGTCCATTAAAATAACTCCTACTGTTTTGCAAGTGATTGGAACAGTGGGTACATTTGCTGAAATCTATTTTTCCACTTTCTGTTAGCACGTATCAAAGAGAAACAGGAGGGAACAAAAGTGTCCTTTCTACCAATGGGGTCCAAATTTAACAGGATAACACTTTAAAGCTATTTTTGGAAATATGCTTAGGCATTTATATATCTACCTGATACAGCTCTGTAGCTGATGGTGAGTGATTTTTGTCAAATAATACTGAATTCGTGGATTCTGGATTTTTACTTGTCAGTGGTAACCTGCTATTTTCAGAAAGTAGATCCTCCTTTTTAGGAGAGGATAGTAATTTGTATCTGAAGGTGTAAATCACCTCCATATTTATAGGACTAAGCCCACAATTTTTAATTAACTATGTTCATCATTAAAACCACTTCTAAATTATCTTCAATGATGCAGTGACTGTGTTTGCAAAAATAGACAAGGGGAGAATTTGACTTGAGATATCTTAAATAACTGAGCTTCATCTTCCTAGTTGGCTGCATGAGTGTGCAAAAGAAAACCCTACAGTTGTATATTGTATAAAATTGCAATTTGTATGTTATAGACCAAAAATTATGTTAAAAACTTTGGGCCTGTATTTTTTAAGTTTGAGATGTTTTTATGGATATATATATAGAGAGATATATATAGATAATGTGTATATTATGTGTGTGTACCTGTATATGTATGTATACACTACAAGAATTTGCAAGATCAAGCATTTAAGAATTAGGAAAGGCAGTCTGTTTATGTACCCCTAACCTGAAACCGACGCTCCTAGGTTTATGTCTCAGTATTTTGCAATCATGTCACCAATTTTTTTCTCCACAGTTCTCTGTCTTAATTCCAGGCATGATACTATTGCAGAGGTAACAACTCTGTGGATCTTGCTTTCATCTTTTCACCCTTTCACGTATAGTGGCTGGAGAATGAGAGAAGACAGCTTAGAGCACAGGCACGTAAACATTTCCTTGAGGAGTGGGATTCTGTCCCTGTTTCATCTGTCTGATGTGTTCCTTTCTGATTGATGCCCTGAGTTGTACTTTTCCAAGTATATACAGATACAGCTGTGCTTCAGCAACACTAGGTGTTAGAAAATCTTTGGTAGCTCAAAAAATTCAGATCCAATAAATGTACCAATTCAGGAACGTAAAACTAATATTTTTTTTTTCGTTTACCTCTAAAGTGGGTAATAATATGTCACACCATAGTAACTTTTGTGAAAATCGTTACTATTTGTAAAGGACTTGGAATTTATACATGGATAAACAGCACAGAGAACTTGTAGCCAAACTCATCACTCACTGTTCCAAATGCTGTTTGGATGATGGATCACATATAAGTTATGATCTGACAGCCTAAACACTGAGTTGAAAACAACAATAAAATTGCTGCTTTATTGCTTGCTTACATGAAATTAAATGCCAAATAGTAAATGTGTGTTATTAAAAGTATACAATACCAAAAATCTTCAAGGAAATGCCTTCTGAAGTAATATGTGGTTTCTGGCAAAGTTTCATAGCAAGAAGTAGCTTGGCTGATTTTATTTTACTTTTTTTTTTCTGTTTCCGTTCATGAAATTAAGTATTTTTTAAAATTAATTTATAATCCTTTTTACCTTCATCACAATGAGTGATAAGAAGTTAGTTCCTCTCAGGAGATGTATTCTCCTTTTCTTTTACTTTTTGTTTTTCCCCAATTCTTATATTGTCGTTCATTTTGCTGTCTAGATTTCCAAAAGGTATTGAATTTCCCATGTTGCAGGGCACAGTAGATGACTGAGCTGCTGAACACTGACAGTTTGAGCCCAGTACCAGCCCATAAGGTAGCTAACTCCACTACCACTCATTTTAACAGAGTATTGTGGGAAAACTGAGTTTAAATAATCTTTCTGGATTTTTTATCACACTATTAATAAATTAGGATTAGGGCTTTCTGTTTGCCACACTGCTTAATGATACTGAGTGTTTGAAATGAAATTGAGGAAAATGATGTGAGGGTTTAGCTTAAAATTTTGGAGATGCTAAAAATAATAGATTTGACTTTTTTTTCTCAGATTGGTTTTGAGCTGTCAGCATACAACATGGGTGTTAAGAAAAGCATGTCTCAAGAAAACCCGAAAGCCTTTCATAAGCACAAGTCTCCAGCGACCAGAATTTTAAAAGATGTATCAAATATCTTGAAACCAGCAACATTATTACAAGAATTAATGACACTAGCATTTTTTTTTTCATTTTTTCAAAATAATAGACTTCTATTACAATCAAATTCTGTTATTGTAAGGGAATTTGGTGTTGTCAGAACTGGACAGGACAGCTGGATTCTGAAAACCATCTGTATACATGTGCACCTCTCAGCTTTCAGGACCTACAAAACTGACTAAGAAATGTTTGTGAAAATAAGTATTAAAAATGTTATGTATTGCGTTCATTTTGTTTTCATAAGTAATACCAGAAGTTTCAGAACATTTCTGATAAATGATTTTTTTTAATTTACATTCATTTACACATCACTGTTTTACATTTAAGTATATTGTTTTGGCCTCAACATTCTGAAAACATTGAATTTCTTGGAGTGAGGTCTGGATGATCTGTTTTAAAAAGAAAGAAATGTGTTTTTTTAAAAGAAATCAGAGCTCAGAAATAAAAAAGAAAAAGCAGTAACCTTAAAAGTCCAACATTGTAATAGCAAAGGCAGAGTTTGCCTCTTACTGAGGATGGTAGGAGACACATCTGAGATTTTTCTGTTCTGCTTATGAGCTATAGCTTAGAAAATCTTGAGATACTGCTCTATATTTTAATACCTAATCCAAATTTAATGAGGAAAGCAAAAGGCAAGCTGAATAGGGCTATTAATCTTTTTCTGTACGAAGAAAGAGTCAAGTTCTAACTGTATCTTTTATTATAAAATACAGTCATAAGTCCTGGGGATTCTTAAATAAATTCTACTTTGACATCCTGCTAATAGCTGTTCAAATTGAAAATTTTCTTGTGCCAGCACATCGCAGCCCAGCTGGTGCAAACGATAGATGCTTCCTATTCTCTTAAATGGGTTTCCAGCCTCTGGATTATTTGCTATGCAAAGGCTGCTGTCCTAGAATGGTTCATAGAATCCTTTTAAAGACTGGATATGCTTGCATTAATTTTCTCCATGCCTTATTTTGTGAGTTAAGCCTGGCACAATTGTGACTGTTCCCTTTTGATCAAACATTCTGGACAAGGACTGCAGTTCATTTACTAGCTCTCAAGTAACCATGTCGAAGTGCATTATAGAGCATGATGTCTGAGGAGGTGTTGCCACTATCTGCACTAAGCAGGAACATTTGCAAATTCATGAGGTTTTTTTGAAATTCATGAGCCATCCTCTGCCCAGTTTTTCATTCTGCTTTCTACCATAGAATATTCAGAACATTTAATTGTCTTTTTTCTTCTTCTGAAAGCCCATTACCACATTCTTTTTAAAAATATAAAGCCAACAATAAAAATAAATTATGTATGTAAATACAAAGTGAAACAAGCATATGTGAATTATGGTCTTCCTCCCTAGCCCCAACTACCTTAGTCATTCAATCAATTTTTAATTGACATCATGGGGCATATGCAATTTCTATCATTTCATCCTTTTTCAGTTAACTGATTTTTTGGGTTGGGGGGGGGGTGCTCTTTTTTTTTTTTAATAGCAAATTTTCCTGCTCTGTGATATATTCCAGTGACAAAGTATTTGTCTTTGCTCAAGCACTAGATAAAGGTATTCTGCCTGATTATAAATATATAATGATAAATAAAGGTGTGCCTTTTTCTTTATCCCAGTGTCTGAGCATCTGCTCTGATAAATCCCATCTGGACAACACCAAAATACCTTTAGTCCTATGCATGTCCTATGCTACTCACATCGCTAGGAGACAAAGTCAGAAAAGCAATTATTCCTCTCACCTATGCAGGGCAATGTAGATAACAGAATATACCCTAGGGACTGGATGGAACTCATTGTATATTGACATATGAATTTTTCATTTTTGATTTGTTGCAAAATCCTTCTTGCCAATGCAGTGATCTTTGTAGAAGACAGTAACGTATATTTGTAGAAGTGAGTACTAATGCTAATAAACTGCACTAATCTTTTATATTTTGGGTATATTAAGCATTTGTATCAGGGTACACAGGGAACAAAAGTCAGAATGGTTTAAAGAGTGATAGGATAAAAAGTAACATGATGAGCTTCAGTACAACATGTCCTGATTTATGTTTCTTTCAATGTTACAGTTGGCTGTCTTTAGGTGCACATATTAGATTTTTCAGTTTCACTTAAAGTGAGATCTGAACTGCATAAATAAATACAAGAGATGACAAAACCATGGGAGAAACTGCAGGAATTGCCCAGTTCTCTGTAAATCAGCATTAAGTGAGTATATCAAAGAAAAAGAAAACAAGCAATGGGACAGGGTTTAGAAATATCATTGACAGCCAAACATGAGAAAATGTAGATGAGTTACAGACTGAGTCAAAAAGTAAAGTGCAGAACCTCCCAATGTTAAGATAAGGTGAATCAGAAGTTACCATAGCCCTGACTTGTACTGGTAGCAGAAGTCAATCTTTCACCCAGTTTCCAGACTTTACTATGTGTTTGCCCATGTTAAACTCCTCTTTCGGAGGAAGAATAAAAGTCTCTTCCAGTCTCCCTCATCGAAAAAGCTTTGAAGAATGATGTCCAGAGCAGAGAGATTTCAATTGCTCTGTGGAAACCTTACCGAAAAATTTATGGACCTTGCAGTTTTTATGGATTGCTGGCTATCAAGGAATTGCTCCTCAAGGTGGTTGCACAGGCTAAGCAAGATTTTTGTTAAATTTGATGTTAGCGAACTGCCTGCCCATTGTGATTGAGGCATTTTATATTTGTTAGTTCTGAATGCACATGTCCCAGCAATGACATAATGCAAACAGCCAACAATGGTATACTGCTTTGCAAATAGACGAAACCTGAATGCAAGTAAACTTTGCAGAGCTTTCCTATTAGTCCTGCTCCAACCCCGACTGTAGGGAATCGCACCAGGAACCACTCACTTTGAGGAATGAAATAGAGTGTTTTGCATTTCTTTAGCTATTGCTTTTCCTGTGTTCACAGCGCTGGGTAATCCACATAGATGTATACCAAAATAACAATTTTGGACATAGCAACATTAACCTATGCCATTCTGCTTTCTGTAGAAGACTGATTGCAAGCACAATTTTTGAATCATTTTACTGTTGTTTTTTTTTTTCTGGTTAACTTCTTGCAGTGAATAGAAAATTTAAGAGTAGTTTAAAAAAAAAAAAAAACAAAACAAAAAAACTAGTGGGGAGAGGGCTGGGACTGGTTAAGTTGAAAATGTCTGGAACATGAGATAAATCGAGTAAAGTCATAAACTATAGAAAACGGCCTGAAAGTAACACCCTTAATCAGGCAGGAAAAGATCAAGTTATATGTAACAAGATGAGATTTTGGAAAAGAAAAAACCTGAGATTTCTGTGCATATATCCATGCAAGGTGTATACACTAAAATACTTTCAAGATGCTCTTTCAAATCGTTGCACTGAGCCCAACACAAAATCAAAGGATGACTCAGAAAACGAAGACTATAGCAGCCATAGTGACGTGACTGACAAACTCCAGAAAAATGAGGGCTGAGTCTGAGTATCTCACAGTTTTCTTCCAAGAGCCAGGCCAGGCGATGGAGAATCGTGACTGTAAAGTCAGGATCCAAGACTCAAGAGCTGCTTTGGCTCCCCAGGGAGACAACCTGTTACAACTGGTATGAGTGCACTAGCTGAGCTGCAACTGGCTCAGAAACTGTTTCCTTACACAAAAGATGCATGCATTTAACAGTAACTCAAAGTTTTAGTGCAAGTCCATTAGGAACCTCCACAAAACAAAATTGGGCTGTCTACAGAGCTCTCTTGACTTCATCCAGCACCGAGTCAAAATTTTCACAGGTGAGCTGCTGGGATCAGCTCAGTAAATGTCTGAGCTTTGAGACTCCTCAGAGATCCCACTACCTCCATGCTTTTCAGGATTTTGAGACCATCGTTGGCCTAATGTCTTGGGGCTATTGATACATGTAATTGGGAGGAGGAGGAAGACTGTAAGCAGCACCTAGGAGCTGGGCAGTGGGAATATATCAGTCTTTCTGAAAAATTTCTTGCCAGAAGATTTTTAGTGCTGCAAAAAAAAATGACAAAAAAATTTCCAATATTACTTACACAATTAAAATAATAGATGTTTCAGAGTGATTTTGAAATAATTTTATTTTAAAAGTTCAATAAAAGTGAGATGTTCTAGTTATTTAACAAAAACTACTTTATAATGCATGTGTGCAAAAAGAAGAAAATTCCACTGGCAATTATAAGAATCTCTACTTTGGAAACACGTGCTCAAGTTTCATTCAATGATAGTGTGATGATATTTTCAGGCCATCTGCCATTTGCATTTCAGCTATATCAAATATTTGCTACTAATATGTAAAAGACTGCTTTTTATATTGAATATTTTTGCACAATGAGCACATGATAGGATATCATAACTTTGTCTCTATTACAAATTGTGGTAGAGAGCATTGAGATAAATGCCACCAAATTTGCATCTAGATTTGAACACATACAAATGAAAATGAAAGAAAGCTTAGATGAGGGTTTTGATTTGGCCTTCTCTCAGCTTGAGACTTGAAAACCATCAACATGCAGAAAACTTCGAAGTGATTCTGTTTTCAGACTTGTTAGAAACACGGTCACACAGCAGGCAGAATTCAAAGCAGTTTCTCTGAAGATACAGAAATGAAGCATAGAAAAACTCTTATTCAAATTACCCAGAGTACCCCAAGTGCAGACTGCCCAGAGGATTCTGCACTGGGAGTATGATACGAAAAAGTTGACAGTCTATGTATTATGTGGTAGATAACATGTTTACAGCAAGACTTTTAATTACCTCTTGGGCAAAGGAATACCCGAGGGGAAAAAAAAAAAAAAGGAGTTCACAGAATCAAGCTTGAAAATGTTTGTGAATCACCAGTGTGCTTAATGAATTAGAAGCTGTCCTGGTTTAAGGTAAAATGAACCAATTTTCTGTTTTACAATTTTACTTTCTCAGCTAGGCCTCTTCTAACTAACTAAACTCTGAAATTCACATTGTTCAGAACTGTTTTGTCTTGCAAAGACCTGATTATCCCAAGGGATGGTATGCAGAGAGGCCCTTGCTTATACTTATTGCTAGAACAACCAAGGTCAGGGAATTTTGTTATTTGCCCCGTTGGAGGGTCAGAAGCGGAAAAGTGTAAAGGGGTCCCACCTGCAAGGAAGAATGGACAGGACAGGTGACCCAAAACTGACCAACAGGAGTATTCCATCCCATCCACATCATGCCCTGTATAAAAGCTGAGGGATCAAAGGGTCAACTCTCTTTCTTCGATGGCCAACGTCCAAGGAGGACCCTGCCTGTTGATCACCGAGTCCAGTCTGAGACTTTTCCTGATGCCTGCTGGTGACGTGGTCATCATCCTGGGAGCTTGATACTGTTTTGTATGTACTGTATATACAGTGCTGATGTACTTTGCTGCTGGTTTATGCTGTGGCAAAAGAGTTTCCAAGGTGCTTTAAAATAATGAACTGTGACAGTGCAGTGTTTAAATATTGCTCTTCAGACCTGCAATACAAACACACTCATTTTGAGTCCTAGCTCTTTTGTCTGTAAGACATATTAAGAATGTCATTACCATGCCACAGAGCTGTTCACAATATGTAAAACAGAACACTGCGTAGACTACATGGTGATAATTGCATGGTTTGGTGTCTTAGGAGGCTTAAAAATGCAGTAAGGCCTAAATTAACTTGTCGTACTGAACCCTGGGCACAATGCAAAGTTATTTCATGGTCAAGTAAGTTAAAACACTCTATCTGAATATTCATCACAAATGTTTCCTACATCTCCTGAAATTGCACAGGAGGAAAAATCCAGTTGCATGATTCTCAGGGTGGCAAAGCACCAGCTTTTGGAAGTTCATCTACTGCTGCTGCTAAAAGGTGACCTTGAAGTCCCAGAGCCAACACTTGCCGTCAAGTCAATCGTTGCCACTGTTAGGCTTTGGCTGCAGATCACAGCAATGCTGTTGTACTGCCACTCTTGGCAGAATTCCCTATGTGCATTAGTATGAAATAGTATATATAAAGCCTGTATAGTCAATAAAGATGTAAAGGCTGGAAATATATAGGAAAACATGTTTAATTTGCTCAGCTCCCTGGGTTCATTAAATTGGCTCAATGACTAGATTTTAAATAGCTGAACTGATATATCAGCCCCAAAACATTTTTATGCCAGGAACAGCAGCAGTATACTTTATAAATCCAATGCAAGATTTTCCTGTGACATACTGCCCTCTTGTGCATCAGTAGGTTTGTTATAGAGATAATCTAAGAACAAGAAGCCCACTAACAGTCTCTGAAAATTCAGGTCTGATATTGATATGAATACTTGAAAAATTTTGAGATTTGAAAAACATTCCCCAGAGCATGAAGGACAGAAAGAATGTGTAATAAACAGAAGTTCACAGACTATATTTTGAGCTTCTTTGATATTGTCTATTTTTATCCAGAGTGAATACAGCATGATCAAGAAGGCCAGCAGCACCCTGGCTTGTGTCAGAAATAACATGGTGAGTAGGACTAAGGAAGTGATCACACCCCTGTACTCAGCACTAGTGAGGCTTCAGTTCAAATACTGTGTTCTGGTTTGGGCCTTTCACTACAAGAAAGACATTGAGGTGCTGAAGTGTGTCCAGAGAAGTGTCTGGAGAACAAGTCTTACGAGGGTTGGCTGAGGGAACTGGGGTTGTATAACCTGGAGAAAAAGAGAATGAGGGGAGACCTTATCGCCCTCTACAACTACCTGAAAGGAGATTGTAGTGAGGTAAAGGTTGGTCTGTTCTCCCAAGTAACAGGTTGCAGAACAAGAAGAAACAGCCTCAGGTTGCACAAGAGGTGGTTTAGACTGCATATTAAGAAAAAAGAAAAATTTCTTCACCATATTCATTGTCAAGCATTGGAACAGGCTGCCCAAGGAAATCGTTGAATCACCATCAATGGAGGTAGATGTGGTGCTTAGAGACATAGCTTTGTAGTGGGTTTAGCAGTCAACAGATGGACTTGATGATCATAAGGGTCTTTTCCAACCTAAAAGATTCTCTGATTCCATAGTTCTGTGATTCTTACATAAAAAATTAAATTCTGTCTTCATTTAATACCAAATCAATGTACAACCATCAATGGGTAGAGCCATTCAGAGGGCTGTCATGAGAAATGAGCTGGGAGAAATTTCATGAAGTTCAGCAGAGACAAATGCAAGATCCTGCCAGGAGAGAATAAGCCCATGCAACAGTGCAGGCTAACAATTGACCAGCTAGTATGCAGCTTTGCAGAAAAAGAACCTAGGGGTCTTGAGGGATGACAAGCTGAACACTAGTCAGTGGTGTACTATATGTCAAAAAACACATGCCTAGTACACGTGAGTATAACCAACAGATCTAGGGAAATATTCCTATGCTTCTGTTTGACACAAGATTGCATTGGAAGTGCTATATCCAGTTTGGTGCTCATCAGGACAAGTACAGATAGTGATATGCTGGAGCAAGGGCAGCAGATGATACCACTGGGGCTGGAGCACGTGATGGAGTAGCAACAGGCACTGTTGCTTGTCCAGCCTGGAGAAGTGAAGGCAAAGGGAAGTTCCAACTGCTGCTAGAAGGAGCAGGGAGCAGATTGGTCTGAGTTGAGGGAGGAACTCCCTCAGAGACCAGCAAGGACTGTTCAGAAATTGCTGGAACCTGCAGCAATCCTGGTGAGCTGTCCGGAATCAAGCCACAATCTTTTTTTAAATTGTTTTCCTGTTTGCCTAAGTCATCTTGCATGTTATCTGTTTAAAATGTTAAAAATTCTAAATTATATGCTATGATAGCATGAAAACTTTGTGTTTAATATCCCTTTTGGTTATCTGTGGAGACAGGTCTATGAGGAGGCCCTTGCCACTTTAGAGCTCCAGCAGAGTGGTAGAGCTTTCACGCCTGAATTATGGTTCCTGCGTCAGTGTTTGTTTTGTACAAAATGGAAAGTCTTCACTAAGAGAGATTGTGTTCCTTTAGATTTTTCTAGCTTGGCAGAAAATCCATGGGTTTTTGCTTGTAGGTTAACATGGAATAAAGCCTCCCCAAGCAAGAAAAAGAAAAAAAAAAGAAGCTGGAATTTCCACATCCTGGTACATATGTTGACTCTTAAGCTCTGGGTAGAACTCTTTCACATTTATTGGACAGGTGATTCTCAGAAATACTAACTACTTCCAGCCTGGATGATTCTATGATTCTACACATCTCACTGGTAAATGTTCTTATAAATTAGATGAAATTTATAGCTGCAGTTACTTGTGCTTGGCAAGGACTAGTTTAACTGAGGACATGAAATTTTCTGCATCTCAGGTTAGCATGACAAGTTTGGCAGTAAGCATTTAAACAGCCACATTCAATAGCTACATCTTTTTGTTGATATAACCCCCACTGTAATAGTAACTTCTGGAAAGGACACGGGGACTTTAGTGCTTTTGAATATTGCTATACTTTATTTGGACATAAATTAGAAAACTATGTGGTAATTTGAAAATAAATCATACTTCTCTTACTTATGGCAATGTTTGGCCCTTTTACCTTTATGAGAAAGGAAAAAAATAATACAGCTACCCTACCAACAGTCATGTACTACATCTCTATGAAAGAGTTGAGTTATTTAATGGCATTTTCAGAAACCTAACAGTATAGATTCCTTATATAATTATAATTCTACTAAAAAGAAAACCTCCCTTGCCAACAGAACGAAATGGTGATTTGGAGAGAAAAGAAAATATTTTCTATGTAAACAATATTTTTTTCAAAAACTTTCTCCTATATATAATATACTGTCTAGTATATACTATAAATGGCCATAAGAAACTTAGCAATGAGAACTTACCAGGGACTCTGTTTTTACAGCCTTATAAGTGATTTAATAGCTCTGGATGAATTCATCGTTAATCTAATGTCTTACATCTATGACAGCACAAGACCTGCAAAATTAATTTACAAATCATTACTTCCTTTTGGTCTTTTGGAAAAAAGGTTATTAAGGCAACAGTGCAAACTATGGTGATGTGGGACAACCACTGACAACAGTGGTCTTCCAGAAGTTCACCATCTTTGTTACCTGATACCATCACACTACAGAGCAATTTCAACTGATGGGGAAGTTTTTGGATGCAAAGGCCTGCATCCTTTTAATGAATCTGCCAAGTGGAAAAAAAAAAAGTACAATGAAAGGCAGAAAACTGGCGGTGAATTCAGGGTACTTGTGATGTTACTGTCTCTGAACAGGAAACAGAGGTTATGTAAAACTGGTGGAAAGATTGTCTAGCTCAGGTTAAAGCATGTGACAGAGCCATGTCTGGACTCTGGAGAGGGAATCTAAAAGCTGGAGGTCTTGCACTGCAACCAGCTCCCTGGTTTTGATAGCAAAGGGGCTGGATTCTGCCTGTCCCTCAGTGCAGCTAGGAAAAAAGCTCTGAGTCTTCCAGAAGATAATTCAGAGCAGAAGTCTTGATTTTTACTGTCTTCAAAAGAATTGTAGACACACATCATTCTAATTTAAACATCTTTGTTAGGTGCCTAAATTTTTTTGAGTTTAACTTTACCAGTGTCCTAGAAAAATGAACTCTGAAAGTTCATACAATGTTCCCTAGCACCTTGGTTTATTCCAATGTAATATCATTAGCATTCATCAAGGGGGAGTGCTGGTAAATTAAGTTCATTAATAACATTCTGTCCAAAATTTTTAAATCAGTGTCTGTTATTTCCAGAAGCCACTTTAGCCATAATTTTGTTATTAGAAATAAACTCAACCATCTCCAGTGTATTGCTCTTTTTGCATGTTTAGCAGAGGATTTGTCACAAGTAATACTATTCAATTTTAATCTATTTCAAGCTGTGCTTGGGGGAAAGCCAATGTGAAACAAAATAAAGATTGTAAGCCCAGGAGTAATAAAATAAATCTCTGAAGTTAATGTCAAATTCTGACATGTAAGTTGATATATCTCCAGAAGAGATGGAAATTGCTAGGGGTGAAATATTGAACAACCCCTCCAAAAAAAGATATTCTAGTATCTTCATTTTAAAAAGTAAAAAAACCCAAACAAACAGAAACCAACAAAAAACAAATTCAGAATTTGTCTATTTGCTGGAATTGAACAGCAGCTCTGTTATAGTACTATAAAATAATGAAAGCAAAGCTGACACTATTGTGCCTATTTTTAGTAAATTATGTTATTATGCAAATATTGTCTTTATTTTATGCATCATATTTGGCCCAGCTCTGCAAAGAATTGTCAGTGTTTAAGATTGTCTTGTGTGTATAATCATACTTATTAACCTTGAGAAGCACAGCCATTGCACACAACAGAATTTGGCTTCGTCCTGAAACTTTTTCTGGGTACAATTTGGCAGAATCTTCTGCTGTCACTGATCTATTACTGCACATGGTTCTGCAAAGATATTATGTGGCCTGTGGAGTGAAATCTATTCAATAAGACTGAAGTAATTGTTAAAATCACATTTTCTTCCCACAGAACACATGGCATTTTCAATTACAGAGCTTATTTACTGCCTGCTTTCTAAGCTACTTATTCTATTAGTAATCTTGTGGTAGGAGCACATTTCAGTTACGCTAGGTTCCAAAACAAGTAACTTTTATTAAAACCTACTCTAGCTGCCAAATCACAGTGGATATTTACAGAAACTAACGTAATCCCCTATTGCCTCGGTCCAGATGTACAAAAAGAAGCAACAGCCAAGATTGGAGAGCTAATATATATGAAGAATTCCTGTGAATAAGAAGTCTACAACCCACTACAAAAGTATTTGATTTTAATATTATGGAGAAAAATATCTCAACTTATACCATGAAACAGTGAAACAATGGAGAGTCCTTTGTGTTTCATTTCATGCAGCCTGAGCAAATGTAATGCAAACACAGTTTAAAGAAACAGAGTATTTCTTATTTGTAAGATAAAAGGATGTGTAGCAGAGAAAATTTTGATCATGTGAATACAACTTAAATCTCCCCTAGAATGTTTTGAAGTGCAATTTTCCTTCTTATAACAATGATCATGATAATATAGTCTTTGAAAAAAATACACCGATGTTTAGAAGCCATTTTATTAGTTACAGACTTATTATTTAGGCTAACATTTTAACCTTGTAAGGTTGGATACTCTCACCAAAATTTTAATAGAAAAATCAGACCTATATGCTTCTACTTTGATTGTAAGTTAATAAATAATCAAATCTAAAATCTATGAATATCCTAATTTAGGCCCTCTTACTGAAATTATGCTGAAAAAAATTGAACAATGGCCTTATCAAATCAAAGTTACAATTGCAATCAAATTAAATACATCAGTAAAATAGACTGAAGAAAGGCAGCAAACTGACTCATCAGGGAAGCTCAATGGAAATTACGTTATATTTGTCTGATTTTTAACATCTAAGCACTAACAAAGATCTCATAGTAATAAAAGACAGTTAAAAAAAAAAAAAAAAAAAAAAAGCACTT
>VZRU01004733.1:211361-248940 GCA_013398155.1 Pedionomus torquatus
TAGTAAACCTTCTTTTCTGGTTTTCACAGCATGAAACCAAGAGTGCTAGTAAGTTTTGATGCCCCTCAGTACCTGGTATCTGTAACTTTTGGTCACTTCCAGTACCTTTGTTTTCCTACCTGTTTCTGGACTCTCCATCATAATTGTTAGCTTTGACTGTCTTTCTCTGGTGCTCTGACAAACAGACACCAAATGTGTAGGGGTTTGTTACCACTTTACCACTCAATCTCTCTCTTGAGATAAAGTCAGCAAAATTCACAGCCTTATAACAAAATCCAGTAGAGATTGAGGGATTGAATCAGTTTAGAACAGTGTAAAAGTTGCCTCTTTTCTTTTCTAATCAAAATGGATAAGCTCCATAAGTATTATATTAAAACAAAGCTAATATAGTAAGTTAGTTTCATCCTTCTATTCATTTCCATTAGCTTTGGGTTGCATAAGATCAAAGATCCCGTAATTTCCAACATGGTAATAGCATGAATCATTACTTAACTGCCTCCACTGCCCCTTACTTCATTTATGTTTCTTGTCTAACCATCAATTTGTGTTTACATTGTCCTGCTTACTCTGAAAATAGTATTTAAACTGTGGTGGATTGAGGGGAAGCAGTCCCTGAACAAAGGATATTTTTGGTTGATTCTGGACAGATTTTAAAAAGAATATTTTGGCAATAGAATTATACTTACTTCTTAAATATGAGAAAATTTAAGTGTAGTATTATGCACACTGACATTATGACTGATTATAAATAAATAAAAAAAAAAGTGATACAGACCCTTTTCAGACTGGTCTGCTTCGTCCATCATTTTGTTCCCTTGAAATTCCAATTTGCTTATGTCAGTTTCTGAGCTAGAACAAGATGCCATCCGTAGTTTGTTTTTTGCCATTTTTTCTACATTTGATTGTCCTGAGACACAAACAAGAAAAAGGTGGTCTAGATGTACAGAACACTTGTTGCTACACTACTGTTTGTGCACGAGTTGGGTGTAATGGACTGAGCATTGCTACTCTGGACTCCACCTTCCCCAAGTCCTTCAGTTTAAAGCCCACCTCACCAAGCTGGCCAGCTTGCTGCCAAAGATACCTTTACCTCTTCTAGACAGGTGGATTCCATCCCTACCAAACAGGCTATAGTCATTGAAGGATGTCCCATTTTCATAAAAGCCAAAACCCTCATGATGGCACCAACAACAAAGCCAGCAGTTGATTTGCATTATACATCTATTTCTGGCTGCACCTTTTCCTCTAACTGGTAAAAATGGAAGAAAAAATAACGTGGGTAGCAATACTTTTCACTTGCACCCCCAGGAGGTTGTAATCTTGTGATTACATTCATGCCCACATGGAAGAGTAGCAATGGATAGTAGGTCTGTGCTCTTGAAAAGCTGTGGCACTCTCTTGACAGCACCTCAGACCTTAGTTCCCAGAAGGCAGTGTACTTCTCATGACTCCCTATCAGGTTGGCAGATGGGCACATCAGTGTCCTTTAGCAGAGATCCATCCACTACAAGCACTCATAATTTCTTTTGACAGTATCCACTCTTTAAGTGGTATTCTCAGTATTCTATAAACAGACTTTTAAAGTTTGATAATCATTCAAATAACTCAGTTTTTCGAACTCGTATTATAACGCAAAAATATTATTAACAATAAACAACTCCCAAATGGAATTTCTAAACCTGGCATATGACTTGTATGGAGCACTTCTGCTAAGGCAGGGGTCAGCTGCAGGTTCAAACCAAGTAGGTAGTTGCCTAAAGCAGCAGCAGAGACGTGAAAATCACAGTGGTAGATGAGCGCCACCCCCTGGCGTCATCTGTTGTGCTGAGGTTATACTGTCTTCTCATTATTGGTAATGAGAAAATTTATGCTACTCCCTGGCCTTGGCTTTCCCTCATCCTCCAGCTGGTAGAAAAAGGAGATCTAGATTTTCATTATATCTGCTGTTCTGGTATTTCTGGTAAGTGTTGAAATAATGAAGAATTTGATGTACCGCATCACAGAAGAAAGAACTATGATGTAGTCAGACATAATACTAATAATACCTACAAAATTGGTATTTATGAGAAACAAAAGTATGACTGCCACAGTCCCAGTTTCATAGTAAGCAATTTTAAACCTTTATATTTAAGTTTCTAGTAAGGAAGTTACCTTTTCGTCAGCATAATCCAGCTGCCAATATAGCCTACATAAGAAAATTAAAATTACTAAACATAGTTCTGAATATTAATTAAACAGAAGATAATTTCTGAGAGCATGTTTTATATAACTAGGTTATAAATACTCTCCCTTGCTGATAAAACCAGGAATTAACTGTTAAATACAGATTTTTAATTATTCCTTTTCCCTTTTTATAAGTCTAGAAACTATGCTAGAACTGCCTCTGAATAATTAATATACCTTGGAAATTCTCAAAACTTTGTTAGACATACCTTAAAGACATAATATCATTGACATTTCTTGTTCATTTTCTTCTTTGCTAAAAAGCTACACTGTTTACAATACATTATTTGGGTCTTTCTTTCAAAATCTAGCCTGGAAAAAATCACATCTGGACACAGGCAGTCCAGCTTACAATAGGAGAACAGCCTTGTCTCTTGTTAGATAATTACAGCTTCCTGAGTGAGACTGATGCCAACTACTCAAGCATGAAGTTTTCATGTTTCCTTCTCTTTCAAAGTCAAAGAGATCAGTTTAAGCCATCTGCTTGGCGTGCATCAGAACAAAGGAAAAAGAGCCCTCTCTCCTCTGGGATGTGTATCTGCCTCAGCCAGCCCCTTTGCTCTGTTTGGCTTCTCTTCTAGTAAGTAAACTTGTACTTTTTGGTAAAGCAAAGTGAAGAACAAATACAAACGTAGGCAGAGTGCAGCATCTCCAATGAGACTGAGCTGTCTGGTGTTACCTCCTCACATAGTGACAGCTGTGAGAAGTCAGTTTTTCCCCTTTCCCACCTTATAAAGCCATATGCTACCTACACCTATCTAATCTGCTGCTGTTCTGTTCTAGAACTCACTACTGTATCTGCTGAGGTATCATAAAACTGGTACTACTCATGCATAAGGAAGCTACCAGTATGCCATTTCTTGTAACAAATTCTCACCCTCCAGATGTCCAAGCTCCTACTTATCATAGAGTAGCTATCTTTGATTTTGAGCCCAGGGACATACAGAAACAGCATGAGTTCTAGGTAGAAGGAAGTTGTGGCGGTATCCTCTCCCTGTTCTTCCCCCCCTCCCTGCCCCCATGCTCAGGCCTTGGCCATCAGAACATCGGATGCAATAAGCTGTACCCGGCCTTTGGGGGATGTCTGGTAACATAGCCAAAACACCATCTGGAGTGGGGACCTAGATACCTTGTTGCCATGAAAATATGACTATAGGTCAATTATCTTACTGTATAAATCGTGAACAGCCTGAGAGCCCTTTGAAGTCTCCAGTATGGCAATGGGCTGCACACCAGGATTTTCCCTTTTGTGAGGACACTCACTTAAGGTTATCCTCATGGCTGAGAGATTCCTTGCCACAACAGATTCTTGGTAAGTGACTAATAGCATGCTAAAACTTTGAAATCTTAACTAAGTAATAGAAAGGATTGACTGTGTATATATAATCCTTTCGACATAAAGCGTTGTCCAAGTCTGGGACTAGGATTAGATCCAGCCGTACACAGTCTCTTCTCTGACAAGGAGTTTAGAAAGCAAGGGGGTCCTTTCTGAACCTCATGACTCAACAGGAGGGTCTCCCTGCCAGTTTGTCTGACCCTGTCCTCTGTACAATAAATACACAAGTGTACCTTGGCATCAACCCTCATAAATACTGTTGCATTTACTGCTAATTTTTGTTAAATCTCTATTTCACCTCAATAAATACTTTATTATTTCTCTCTTAAGAGTGAAGTCAATCACTCCGCCCATGACAGAAGTATTTGACTGTAAGACCTCAACTGAATAAATGGAAGATGAACTAGAACTGGAATCAATGCTCCCACCATGCTAAATATCCCAAGTTGGAATATTAATATTAGCCTTGCTAGTGTCACATGCACATGCAAGATAGGACGGCCAATGTAGGAGCTTTTGTTTGTACATTAGTTTATACCTGTATAAAGACAGCTGATTCTTCTGTTAACTGTAATTTCTTGTTTTCAGCAGATGGGAAAACGTAAGATTTTTTCGAGTTAATAAATGTAAATTTTTTTATTGGTGACAATGTACTTTTTTCACAGCAAGCACAATCTAAAATGTTGCTTTGTGACAGAAAAGTGAGAAAATTACTTTTTGTTTGTTCAAAAAACAAAGATTGTGCAAGCCTTCTATTTCAAGTGTGACTGATAAATCTACATGCTGTACTTCACTCAGATAAGGAGTTTTGTTATATATCAGCTCCGTATTACGGGACAAGGTAAAGATATCCCCAAATTAACAACCTCCAAGCTAGACAGAAGCAGTGCAGCAGCATGAATGTGGCACATCACATAACTGATTGGCTTTTCTGAGAGGTTAACCACTTCCAACCTGGAGTTAACGTGCTCAGTACAGGTGGAGTGAGGCTGGGCCTGTCTGCACAAGGCCATGTACACACTCACCAGAAATGTTGAGACATTTTTGCTTAATTACTCAAGGTATAAGTAACCTATCTGTTTATTACTGAAGGGAAATTTAATTTTAATCTCTGTGTCAGTCAGCATGAACTACCTTTCTAAAGACAGGAATTTATAAGCTTTCTTTTCATAGGGGTTGCTTTCTACCATTCTAGTATACTTTCTAAGAGTTACATAATCAATATATAGCTTTTAAAAAATTCTACTTTTAGTCTTTTCATTAATTTGAAGGCTTTTTGGGACTTGTTAATTCTTTAGGATTAGAGATAACCTCATTATTTTAAGCACCTTCTCATAAATTCCACAGATGGACCAGAGAAGTGATAAAGTAGTGAGGAACAGCATATTTGCTTTCTAAAGAGTTTGAAAAAACTCACAGACTTACTGCAATGTACACTAGAAAATTATTTTCATTAATGAAGATATTAAAAAGGGGGATTTTGCATTGACATTGGCCTGTTGCAGATCTCTATTTTATACCTTGAAGATTTTCTTGTAACCTCACCTACTGTACTAATAAATTTTTGCAGTCTTGCATCTTTTTCTGCATAACATAGAAAGGCAATCCTATCAGTCCTGAAAAGCAGCATTTTGTAGGAAAAAATAGTTATTTAATTTGTATTATATGTAAATATATGAAGATGGTAAAACATAGATTTATCAAATAGATTTGCACTTTCTACCTGAGAAGTGAGACTGAAGAAGGGCTGAGGCTGGAAATACAGCCATGTAAGTGCATGATTTTTTAGAAGTATGCAAACAACTCAGTGGCTAAGGACAGCTCTAGAGATCTGCAAATTAGCTCAGTTTGAGGAAGATCTTAAAAGACCACTTCGTTTTTTCCAAGAAAGTCAGTATTCTCCCATGCTAAATCATTAATCTAGTTTCTCAACCTCAGAGACCTGAGGAGAAGTTAATGAGTAAGAGCTATGATCCAGAAACCGATAGCACATAAGATGTCATCTCTAATACGCTGGGTTAGACAATCAGGCAATGTACACTGCAGCAGAAATAAAAAAATTCAGCATCAAATGAGAATCTTCTCATGAGTAAACTTCTCCTTTGGTTTTGCCATTTATTTGGACTGGGAATTTGACTTCAGAGAATAATACTGCATCTTGGTTGCATAGGCCTTTATATGCAGATATCCAAGACTAGAGTATAAAAACTTGAAATCATGTTAGATTCTTATATTATCATCTTATTAAGAAGTTTCTAACATATTGTTCTGACTTTTCATCAGTGATGTCACCTTCATGACGGTTTTATCTAAAAGCCAAGTTTTCTCTAATTAAGAGTTCTATACCTAAGTATTTCATTAGATGTCCCTAAAAACAATGTGATTATACGTAAAGATGGTCTCAAAATTTGAGATAATTTTTATGAGACCACTAGATGGTGCCACATGTATTGTTATATGTCTCTGGAAACAAAGTCCTGGAGAAAAAAAAAAGCAAACAAAACAAACACGACATAATAATGCTTCACAAAATAGCATGGGTGTTTAGATATTATTTTCCATCTTCTCAATCCTGCTGTTGCTTTCTGTTGCCTCCAGTTGTACTGTTCCTTCTTCTGTGGTTTGGGCAAGAGTATACACACCAGAGGGATCATTATAACAATGCCAGTTCAGTTTAGCATATGAGATCTATTTTGCAAATTTGCTTAATGTGTATCGTTACTGCATATGTAGTATAGCTTTATCTACAATTAAGTTGTCCCTATCAAGTCAGCCAGCATTGGCTCCTACACAGCACTCAACTCTAAGTCTCCTGGAAGTCATATCCTCTTGGTTTTTGAATCAGAGTAAGCTGAACTATTCTAGAGTTACATAGTCAGTGTTTTTAAGAAAATAACCCTAGTGGGCTTTTTCCTGGCTTCACAGGCAATTGTGGGAACTAGATAGGAGATACAGCATTTGAATGATACAATATGTGCTCATATTACATAGTGATCATACTACAAGGTAGCGAGTTCTATTAACTTGTCAAATATGTTCCTTTCGGATCTATCAGCTTGAACTGTGATCCTTATGATATTTAAAGAAAGGGTTTACACTTGCACATGGCATGTAAGACAGCCCACACCTCATTAGTATCCTCTAAGATGGAGGTGGGATTTGCACATGGTGGCAATACTTAAGGTATAATTAGAGTTAATTCTGCTATGAAGACAAATTTCTAGCCATTTAGTTCACTTTTGAAGCTGACATTTCATTGCTTATTTTTAGTGTCTGACACATGACACCCAGCATTGGCTTGAGATCTCATCTTCAGAAGTTGTACGTTTTCATTTCTGATCTACTTTCCATTTTGAACTTTTTTTTTCAATTCATCTTGTGCAAATTCTATTATCTATATGCTTGCTTTAGATAATGATCAGGGAAGTCTGATCTGGAAGCTATAAACAGAGGAAAGCAACAGTGGTCTGGTAAATATTGAAAAAGCCAAAGTAATAAAGTGTAGCACTGTAATTCATAAAGTGTGTGAGGCATTAAAAAGTTGTGCAGGTTCAGATCAAGATTTATTGGAGACAGAAATGAAACTTGATTATTCTTTCCTGACAAACACCAAAGAGAAGATAATAAAGTAGTAAAAATTTACTGTGTTCTAAAAGACTCCATGAAATCAGACTTTTCATTTGCTGCTCTCTGTCAGATTCCACCAAGGCTGGTGTCTAATGGAAGACCTTCTCTGTGCTGTAGGAAGGCAATGAAGGGAGTGATTCATCTGGTACCATTATTTCTAGCCTCTTCCCATTATATGCTAACATGATGTTGCAATAAGAAGTGTTATGTGCTGGATTATTTTGATTGAGGATTAAAGCCAAGTACATTTCCTCCTAATATCTCAGCAGCCCCCAATTTTAGTAGTTATGCATACTTTTTACATTAATTTAGTTAGGTGTATTGAGGTCATGGAATAGAATTCAATTTTACTTACTGATGTACAAATAGGTAGTTGGGAGACCTTACTGTATAATTTAAGACAAGACAGTCAATTCTTTCCTTCCATCAGCAACAGTAGAGTTTTACTGTGGAAAATGGGCCACATCATCAGATGATATTCTCCTAGTAGATGTAGCTAGGTGTAAATTAGATATTGTGCCTTAGGGATAAGACAGTATAGTAAAAAAGAAACAGAGAGCATATTTTCAGGAGATAAATGTACTCATAGCCCTTACCTACGTGAAATATAAGGAAGCTGCACCTTTGCCAGTGACTTATCGTGCTGTAGTCGCACCAGGAGCCCACAGTTTCCATTTTCTGTTTTATAAATATGTGATTGGGCATTTTCATTAAATGTAGGCAACAAATTAAAGACAAAGTATTTTCTGAAACTAAGAAATAGTTGTCATCTGAAAGCTATGAAGGTTTTCATCAACAATAATTCAGACACTGTTAGCAACAGAAGGCAAAAATGATCCTACATACGTGCCCCCTCAGCCTTTTCCTTGAATCTGGAGAAATCCCGGTCCTTCAGCTCCATGGCACAGGGCACACATTGCAGACCCTCTTATTATCTCAGTGACCTTCCACATGTCTTCCTCTGCCTTTACGTGTAACTCTTTTTTCTGAGGGCCTCAGCCTAGACTGGGTACTTTAGAAGTGGCCTCTTGGGTACCAAGCAAGAGCAGGGAGCAGCCACTTGTCTGAGGCTGTGGGCTGCGGTCCGTGCCTGTGCCTGGTACCCAGTCAGCCCCATCTCCACGAGAGAGCGCTGCTGACTCGTGTTCAACAGAAATCAGCAGAACGATCTGTTGAGATACCCTTGGTTTGCTCAGAGGTATAACTTCAGATAAGCAGAAAAGCTTCCAGGGAAATGATTATATTTGAGCCAGGACTTTCCTCGCTGCAGCTTCTGATACACCTGTGCATCAAAATGGGTATTACCTATTTGACAGCCTGTTTGCTTGCCAGTGACTATTTAGACTACATGAACAAAACAAGCTGTAAATCAAGTCTGACGAGTAGTGTGAGTCCCCAGAGCACACCTGTTTTAATTCTGGAAACAAAAAATATTTTTAGGAGTCAAGCTTTTAAAAATTGTTTTATAGTGTTTGGGAGATGGCCTGTGGTTTTTGGTTTTTTTTTTTTTTTTTTTTTTTTTTTTTTCATGTAAGGACAGAATGCTGATTTTCTCTGTAGCTTATACTGTAGCTTGACATCTACATTGCTGTCTTAGTATTAGGTTGAAGTCCAAGAGAAGCATCCTACAGTCAAGGACTGAGGCAGCTTTCTTGGCCAGAAACAAGAGTTCCCTGCTCTCTCGGGGCCTTCTATTTGTGATCTCACGAAGTGTGGCTTTTTTTTGCAAATCACTGCATTTTTAGAAAGTCAGCCCTAAAGAGCAACAGAAACTTAAGCCAAACAGATCTTCACTTGTCCAGAGGTTATAACAATGGTAAAAATATCTATTAAATTCAAAAGCTATGAATCTAGAACATGGAGGTTCACTTTAAACTCCCAGTCTACTGAAATGTTCCATATACTTGGATTTGCTACAAGCTATTCTCATTACAAACTGGTTGATAGCTGCAGGAGACAGTTCTGTGGAAGGTGACCTCTGGGTGAGGGTTAAAATTTTAAGCCTGGATAGGGTCATCAAGATTCAGCCATGCATGACATACAGAAAGGTCTGCACAAACAAAACCTCTTACCCAGAAAAAAACATCCAACTTGCTCTCGTATATTTACTGACAGTCATGTCTGTGATTTTTTTTTTTTCATTTTTTTTCGGGAAACCCAAGCATGTTTCACAAATTTTCCTCCTGCTGGCAATAATGTGCCAGCTCTTTTTAGGACAAATATGTTATTTTGATTAGCCTGATACCATTCTAGAAATGTTGCTTTCTCCTGAGGCTTAATGTAGTCTTGTTTATCTCAAGTGTTAAAAATGCCTGGGCAGCCTTTGGCCTCTCTGAAGCCCTTGTTTTATGGCATCTTCCTGAGCTTCATTAGAAAATGTAAAGAGTCAGGAAAGTACATCTCATACTTCCATCATAGCACTTGTTACTTCCTGAGCTGTTAGGTGTTTTCCAGTTTTCCATCAGCTGACAACAAAAATGTGCATTTTTAAACTATTGATCAAGCTATTTAATTCATAGATTATCTGGATAGTTTTTCAAATATCTGCCTGTATGTGCATTTTATTCCTGATCCTTATCATATAATCAGCTAGACCAAAATCATCCATTTGTTTATTTCTAAATGATGTCAGGAACTGAAACCACTTTACAATTAGTACTTCCCAGTTTTTCACCTATTAACTCTGCACTTAAACAGAGCGAATGGTGCAAAAGTATTTCTGTATTTTGATATTATGGTTTAGCTAAACTTGCAATAGTAATAAACAGATTGCTTTTATGTCTAAGACCTCATAATATCACTAATTATGTAGCAGTGTGCAATTGGTCTTCGTAAGCAAGCTACCTCATTTTGAAGTCCCCTTTTTTAGCCTTTCCAATGGCAGAATGCCTTCCTAGTAATTTCCTTCCAACATCACTCATGTATGATCTTTTATATACAGAAGAGCCTTCTCTAATATGAAAATTTCACTCCTCTTGTGACTCATCTAATAAGAACAGTTCTGTGTCAGAGATTTCTCCTCAGCTATTACCAACAAGAAGCATATGCAAAACATTTGTCAACAAACTGTAACCTAGCTATATGGGTCAGACACCATAGTTCTATGCATCCCTTCATTCCCAGCCATTTTTTGAATGAGTAGCTCAGCAACCATGCAGCGTGAGTTAGTGCAAGAGCAGATAGGTTGCCTCTTATCATCAGAATCTTGGGGATAAGCCTAGAATTTATGGGGTCTTCCACTGAGTGCTTCTCTACTGCTGGTATTATAAAGGTGTGAGTAGCAGTTTCAGGACTAGAAGAGGGGAGATTTAGGTTAGATATTAGAAAGAAATTCTTTACTGTGAGAGTGGTGAGGCACTGGAGCAGGTTGCCCAGAGAAGTAGTGGATGCCCCATTCCTGGAAGTGTTTAAGGCCAGGCTGAATGGGGCTTTGAGCAACGTGATCTAGTAGAAGGTGGTATCCCTGCACACAGCAGCGGGGTTGCAACTCCATAATCCTCAAGTTCCCTTCCAGTTCTAACCATTCTATTATTTTGATTAAAATCAAACAGCAGCACAAATATTCAGCAGATGCATTCAGAAAAACTTGATCAAGAATGAGAGAACAATGTGTGGGAGTAAGCGGGTTTGGGATTACTGTGGCTAAGCAGCATAAAGCCAGTGGAGTAAATTAAATCAATAGCTGAGATGATGACAGACTACACAAAACAGAGAGTAAGAGTAGCAGTGTCACGAAGAATATTTATAGTTTGAATGGGCCTTGGAAGGCCATTACTGGCCACTGAATCATTTTATCCATGTGCACATGTTCCTCCTTCCTAGCAATGTCATACAACTGTTGTAACACAGTGCCAACCTTCTAATTTACAGTTATTTTGATAGCTGATGTCAGTGCAGCAGCTTGCATGAGTGAAGATCTTCATTCAAAATTAAACTGCAATCACATTGCATGGCACTATTGATATTAAATTGCTGGAAATAAAATAAACACTTTTGGTTTCTGTATTACTATACTGCATATGCTTAAATTGATAAAATCAAATAAACACTTCTGGTTACTGTATTACTGTTGCATATGCTTCTCACACTTCAGTTCCTTAAAGTTCAGAGCTCTGCTGCTCTTTTCTTCTGTACTCTTATTATCATACCATGTATCACAACTACATTATACCACTGCAGAGGGCAGTAGCGGTGCATATGAACAGCTGTTGAGTGAACCCACAATTTCAGCTGCTTGAAATTAGGACAGTGGATGTCCGCAAGTGTGTTTATTCATTCACTAGCGTCAGACCTGTTTGGTCTAGTGATGCAAGGGGCCTGGAGATGCAATCACACCTGACCAAACAACCTTAGACATAAAGAAAAATAGAAATAAAATAAGATTCAAGCAATCAAGTAATTTAAAGTTCTTGTATGTTTTAAATTTATTAAAAAGAACATGGTGGAGGAAAAAAATCTTTGCCATTAAAATAATAGTTAAACAGTTCATTTTAAATCCTTATGCATTTTTCTCTGGGGCATCTTAGGTTTTAGATACCATCATTTGTGTGAACTTGTAGCAAATCATGATTTTAGTATTGAAATGACAGATCAACTTCTAAAAACTTCACTTTTGCCCTAAATAGCTGTAGTACACCATAGAACACATTCGATGCATTAGATGCACTCTGATGAACTTTCAAAAAGAAGGTTTGTTTCTATTTCCAGATCTGTTTCTGAAGAGTACTTTTACTTTAGGCAAGTGACTGCTTAGTTGCTGTATGCCTGTAAATTCGGTGTGATTGCGAGTAAAATGTCTTCTAATTCTTGGACAGAATAGCTTACATATTTTTAGGAAAATATTTCAGCATCTATGGTCATTGGATTTTTTTTTGCTATTAGGCTGATTTCTGTCATGTCTAGGATAGAGATTTTGGATGACAAATGGAGATTTGGACACTTTGGAAAGTTTCATTACTCAAGTAATTTGTTTCCCGTTTCTTGTTGCAGATACAAAGTAAGGAGCCAGGGCCAAAGGTGTTCATCCCAGAGGCATTTTGCTGACACTGGATGTCTGCTATACCTACTTTCCTGATACTTGAAGCTGGCTTTTACCATAACTGTGATAAAAAGAGTAAAACACATTCCAAATGAGAAAAAGTTCTAGGAAATATCTGTTCACACTAACTCCCAGAAAGTTAGGGGATGATTTATCATAGTGTCTAAACATCTAGATGGTAGAAAAAGTGTGAAAAGAACCAGAGACTGGAAATGGAAAATAGATTATTTCACACCGGGTTTGTTTGCGTTTTCAGAAATGTGAATAACTAGGTGGTCAAATTACAATATGGCTTCTCCATCATTATATTCATGAATGTATTTATTTTTATCTCTGAAAGAGATTAGAATTTTAGAAATTAATTCAGGGAGATTCTGTACTGATCTACCAAGATCAATCCCATCTCGATTCAGATCTAGACCCGGATCTACCATCTGATCCTAAAGGAGCTAGCACAAAATATTTTGCAAATCTATTATCAAGCTTTTATGTAGCTTATGTAAGGTTCATTTTATACAATTGGCTCCTGACAGCCATTCATAAAACTTGAAGCATTTGCTATCCAAATAGCTCCCGGCCACTGACATTATATCCTCTAGCATATCTGCTTACATTCTGCTGTTGTCCTACTTCCAGATACCATTCATCTTTGAGCACAGTCTCACTAGATGCATCATTGCTTGCTCTGCTGACATCTTCATTGAAAGCACTCAGATATTTAAAACAGCAGGTGCCATTTAAAAAAAAAATCCATGTGATCTGATATTTTACAATCCTGCAGGTCTGTTCTAAACCTGCTAATCTTAAACATGTGTAAGATTGCTTACTCACTGACTGTTCATATTGCTTTTACCAGTTTATTGTAAAAATATTAGAAATTAGTCAGCTTGAAGGCAAATTAACCAACAGGACTGAACATGCCCATATTGACCATTTTGCAGTTCCACTGTTCAGGTGCCTGAGGTGATCTTTTTGCAAGCATTAAATCTGCATAAATCAGCCCAGTCAAACAGGGAAATGGACTTAGCTGTTCATCCCTGTTTCTGTGCCATTCCATTTCATCCCATCCCATCCCATCTTAACTCCCTTCCTCACCCTTATGCCTCTTTTGTAAGACTATGACTCTAAAACTTGGAAGGGGGAGTAACAAACCTGCGTAAAAACTAATTCAACACAAGACACAGATAATTGAATGGTTATCATAATCTGTAGTTGCTCTGTACATTCACTATGCAACTCCACAATTATTCTGGCATTAAGGACTAAAACAGAACAGAGATGAAAACAAGTACAAAGAGCAGTCAGTGTCTCTTTTGGGCAACTGCTCAGGCTCAGAGCATTTGTGAAACTCCTTGTTTCGCATGACTATATTGCCTGCTGTGGCCGCAGTTTAAGGCTTAGAAATAGTACAGCTGAAGTATTAGATATCTTCTTACTAAGGTGCCACATCAATCAGCATTTTATACATTCAGACACTGTAAGACTATTATAATAATCTTGATTCCCTGAAAACTCCAACAGGAAGTACTTCCATTTCATGTAAGAAGAGGGCATATGCAGCAGGAATTTTTAATGAAGCATATGCAAATCACTTTCAGGATAATGTTTCACATTAATTTTTTAAGAGTGGGTGAGCAAATAAAATTAGGATCATACATCACTGAATTAATTTCATTATCAGCTTCACTGGCAGTAGTGTGAACATCAACATATTGAAAAAAGAAATGCAAAGTTATGTTACATTCAACATAAATTATTACATGTATAAAACCCAAATAGGCTGTAAAGTAGAAGAAAATTATGCTTATATCTCCTTTAAGGCTTGCTTCTTTTGAGTGACAGGTAAATTGGAATTTTGCCAAGAGGGATCCTGAATCACTATGTTCTTTGTTAGAGGTCCTTATAACTTTCTTATACTTAACACTGTTTTAAATGTACTCTATTATAGTTTTACTTGGCAACCCTTGCAGTAACTTTCCTTTTTTTAAGTAGGTTAAATACAAGTAATATTGTTGTAACACAGTTGTATAGCTTTCCAGACGAAGAAGTTGAGCTTGCAGAACATGAATGAAAACTAGCTGGAAAGAAACAGTGAGTCGCTTAATCTACTAAAGTATCTCTTTTAAAGTGCTAGGGAAATATATCTCCAACAATTTATTAGTATCTACAGAAGTGGTAGTATTTAGTGGATAAACCACAGAGCTAGATAATCTGAGACCTGACTAGTTCTACCTTTGATGCAAATAATTCCAATGTGACCTTAAAGACCATCTGTATAGTACTTTCTATGGATTACCTATAATCAATAGAATAGAAATTAGGAAGAAATTCTTTCCTGTGAGGGTGGTGAGGCACTGGAACAGTTTGCCCAGAAAAGTTGTGGATGCCCCATCCCTGGAAGCGTTCAAGGCCAGACTGGATGGGACTTTGAGCAACGTGGTCTAGTGGGATTTGCTCCTGCCCAGGGCAAGGGGGTTGGAACTTGATAATCTTTAAGGTCCCTTCCAACTCTAAGCATTCTATGATTCTACAACTGATTAATTCATCTCACTGAACCTCAGCTGTCCAAAAGTTAAGTATACTTTTTAAGTTGCTCATATGCATTACATCTAAGCCTTGTCAATACAGACATAAATACACCATTCAAATGGAACATACCTTCCTTGGGAGCTTTCTCCATTGTCTGTAGGGAGAATGTAGCTTGAAGTGGATGCTCTCACTTAAGTTGGGTAAAGTTAGGTGAGCTATAGATCACCCTAGTACCTCCCTAGTTTATATTGTTTCCTCATGGATGATTCCTCTGAGAATTTCGGATGTCATTAAATTAGGAACATGAAGTAGTAGTGGAATTGAGGCTGAGTACTTTATCTTTAGGAACCTTTAATATCTTTTTTTTTATTTTTCCTGTTTACAAGTAGGCATGATATCTTCCTACTTTTGTATAACAGTTTCTTTTTCATGCCTTATTTGCCATAAAAACAATAAATACTAAATAAATAAGAAGTCAGTGTGAATTAATGGACTTGTAATTTCATTGCTGTAAGTTCTGCACTGATATCGATCTATATATTGACATTGGACACAGTAATTACTGACAAGCTTTTTGTTGCTGTAAGGCCATGAAGGCCACATACTGCATTCTTAAAAATCGGCTGTGTTCCTATCCAGTCTAATTGAGATTTTGGCTGAGACTGCAGTGCAGAATAAGTCCCCAGGTCTACACACTTAAAATCAATAATCATTAAAAAAAAAAGAGAAAGAAAGAAAGACACATGCACTGAAAAACAAAAACCTCGCTTCTAACTGAAATGAATCAGATGCTTTAGCAGCTCACCCCTTTGGGACACCTAAAGGCAGTAGTTCATATTATGGACTAATGGGCTGCAAAATTTCAGTGTAATGACAGAATTTTGTTTCTGGCAGATTGACAGAATTTTGTTATTTTGGGGAAGGCTGCAGGGGTAACCATAGCATAAAAGTAAGGTCAACTCCAGTCAGATAATTTTTAGTAACTGGAAGATTGTAATGGTTGCCTGGCAACTACAGCAGATATAAACTAGCATTTCCAGGTGACTTGGGAGACATACAACTTTTCCTCTTGGTGTATTGAAAAGATTGTTTTTTAAAAGACTCAGGCAGTCAGAAAGGCATATCAATCAAGGTTAACTTGGCCAGTGGTAAAGACAGAGACCAGCTGAACTAGGTTCTTCCCTGCACCTTTTTTCCATGTTTCCATGAAGTGTTAACTCTTAAAAGACGCAAGCTGATTCTACTGCTGCATTTGGATAAACTACCAACACATCTGGGCTTAAAAACTTTAAGTAGCTTCCCAGCATCATCTGCTGAGCATTTCTCTCAGCTACGGAGAATACTCAACAGGTTCTAAGTGAGGCCTACCTTATTCAGAGCTCCATCTTTATGCTATTTGGTATGTATCAGTAGGAAGTTATTACAGAAAACAAAGCCATCTCTTCTCATCAAGAAAGGATATTTATAAGAGTAAGAAAATTATTTAAATTTCAAAACTCCTCTGCTTTGTCAGGTCATTCCCATTTCTCAGTGCTTAACCTCTTATTGTTTCATAAAGAAGTAATTCACCCTCTAGATTGACAAATTGGATATTTTCTTTATTTTTTTTTAAAGTCACATTGTCTTGCCGTTTTGTCCTAGCCATAGACATAGCATGCATATTGAAAATTTGAAACCTTGCTGGATAAGCTTTAAAAGTACACAGAGGTATTAATGGACCTAATTTGTTGTACCTAGTCACAGCTGGTATTACTCTCCTTTCTGGAATCTTTTTTTATCCATCTGAAGAACAACTCCTTCCAATTTTTATATGCCGTTTTTGGGTATGTTGCTCTTTCAGCTTCTCTGTTATGTTCAAATTGGCCATGAGGTAGTCATGGATAAGGATTTAATAATTTCTATGACTGATTCCCATGAATGTTGCCATTCCCATGCAGAAGATATGTTATATTGGGTGAAATTTACTGCATCCACCATCAGCAGGATACAGTAAGCTATTTTCTACCTTGTTTTATAGTCAGTGGAAGATAACCGCTACCTTTTACCTACCTTAGGCAGTTATGATTCAGTGGCTGTCCTGCTGATTAGTTTAGACTAAACACTTTCATAAAGTTATGGTTAAAAGTAATGTATTCCATGCTTGATTTAGCAATCCCTAGTGTCCTGACAGTCTCAAAGGCACCATAATCCTTTGAGCAAGACAAATAGCTTGCTTCTACAGGGCATCTGGTAAAAATTTCACAGATGATGCAGAGGTAGGGCCATGGTAAGGTATGTTTCTTTTTTCTTCAACCTGTTGTTCAGCATCTTAACCCTAGCTTTTCTATGCACACACTCTTTTCTCTGCCCTCTCAGTCTAATCTGAGTGTAAGATCCTATGAAAAATATTCCTTCTAGTCTTGTTTTCTGATATTATTATCATTACAAAGTTGATGTTTCACCATTAATTGGTTCTAGCTGATATTTTGTACTTCTTCTAAATCCCCTTAGATAATTGTGTTATATGATTTCTGAGGTAAGATACCATCTATTTTTTAATAGGGCTCCAAACTCTCAGATGAGAGTTTATTTAAACTGAATGGCTTAAATAGCATAAACCCATTTTTAAAGTCAGGTTGGCCTTATTGTATCTATTTCTTTAGGAAAGGAGTCAAAAGCTTGCTGATTTTTTTTTCTGTTGTTCTTTTGTTTTGCTTTGCCTTGTTTGTTGTTGGTTTTCAGTTTTTTTTTTTTTTTTTTTTTTTTTCCCCTCATTTCAACAATCCCTGTGAGTTTGTTTCGTTGTTCTGTTTGATCATTGCATTGTATTTCCTGTAACACACCCCACAGTCTGGTTACAGTGTTAGGAATTTTATAGTAGCATTTTGCATAACATTTTTTAGAAACACTTGATCAAATATTGATTTCTCATTAAAAATTAGAGTTTCATTACACATCCCTTGTTGCAAGCTCAATGCAGAATATTTAATTGAAAATCAATTGCTGTAAAATTGTTTACCTTCAGTACAAGACAGTTCATGGATTTTGTTGGGGTTGTTCTTTATGCTGCTTAAGCAATGTGTGTAGAACATGTAACACTTCAAAAGCAATAAGCAAGCAATTAGTTTCTGTACTAGATTACTGCTCCTTCTACATGATTTTCCTTCATGATTGAGATGCTGTGTCTTTTATCATTCCCATCCTTTTTATTTTACCAGTTATTCCACCAAATTGGACAACTGTTTACAACTCATTGGTGAAGAATGGTAGGTAAAATAGCATCTGCTCAAAGACCTGTATGCTATTTCACTTGTTAGGGCATGTACTTGTTTTCAGCAGAAGCATTTGGGATTTTCACGAGGATTTTCATTCATTCTTCTCATTTTGTGCTATGATCTATCCATGTACATACATCTTCAAAGTATTGTCCTGAATATAACTTGTGTTAAATTTGTTGCACTAATCCATCATCTGTTTTGAAGATAAGGTATTTGGACAGCTGCTAACAGTCACAGTACCTAGTATTATGGAATGCTAATTCTTTTTAGTTCTACCAGCTGCTATTGTTAAGTAACTAATGCGTACAAATAAGAGCTAAGATTAGTGAATCATATGTACCATGTTCAGGACCTGGCAAGCACTTTTTAACAGACATGTTTGTGTTGAGCAGACAGATATAGAAAAATGTGGTTTTAGTTTTTTCTGCATTAGCAGAATTAGAGAGTTGCACGTGCTTACAAAGACATGCTTCCCTGAAAATGTCTTCACTGTAAGTCTTCATACAACTGTGCTTAAAAGCACTGATGAGTTTGGGGACCCATCTTGGGGTGAGACAGGTAGTACATAGAGTAAAGTTATGAATTAACAAGTAAGTCATAAATACTTCTCATTCAAAGCAGTAGCTTACAAGTAATCTGTAAGTAGTAACATATTCACGTACAGCCTTTATCACACTACTTAAAATGAAGAACAAACTCAGATTATTCAGGAACAAAAAAATCTTAGTTATACGTAGTGCCCCACTAAATGCTTCACCTAAGATATACTTAGACTGTATTGTAGAATTAGACTTCTATTTCTAGTCTGTAGTTTAAAACATGGTATGTTTTACAGTTAATTCAGTACTTTAGCCTCCTTTACATGTATTTCAACAAGGGTGGCTGCAGCCCTTGTGCTAGAGAAAACACTGAGGCAAGTTAGACCACATGGGTAAACCCACCTTGTCTTGGCCTGTGTGACTTGTTCTCTCCCTCCAATGCTGCACGTCAGGGAGTCAACATGAAGCACTGTTGCCAAATAGGGAAAAGAATTAGTTCCCAGTAGCACTACAGGGAACTAGAAAATTAATGTAATGGTGAGACCAGAACATCTTTGGGTTTTGGTTACTCTACCCATTGCCAATTAAACTGCATTCATATACAAGAGAATAAGTTGTGAGATATGATGTTTAGCACTTTAATGAGAAGTTCATGGGACCACATCCCAAAGGCAGTTTCATCCAATGTGAGCTTCATTCCTCTAATACTTTAACATTATTATACTTTAAGCATTCTCTTAGCTCAGTAATGTCTCATAATGAATTACTGTTCTTACAGTGTTACCTAAAGAAGAAAAAATTTTTGTGTTAAACTGGTAGGCTCAATTTTTTTTCGCCATTAACTAACAAGTATATATAGGTCATGTTTTTTTAGTATCGGACACTAATGCATTTACTCATATATTGTGCCATAGTATAATGTTTAGTAGATGATGCTCATTCAAAATTCTGATTGGGTCAGAAATTACCTGTATACAATTTCCACTGCACTATTTGAGGGGAAAAAAAAACCAAGTAGAAGAAAATGAAGCAGAGGAAGTTTTAGGTACTAGAATGTACTTTTTGTACATTTTGAAATGTTTTGGTATAGAAAATTTAAAAATAGAATAAAAATCTTAGACAATATAGAAAAATTCCTCTTTACTGATTTGTTCATGTAACAATGTGCAAATGATCAAGGTAGAAAAGATTTCAAGTATGCAGGAAAAAAAAAAAGAAACAAAAAATAACATAAAGATCCCATGTAGGCACACTCACTATGTCAACTGTGTGGTAAAATTAAGAGGTCCAGCTGATAAACTAGTACAATGAATCCTATGCATTCATAAAACTAAAAAAACCACGGTGAAAAAGATTGCTCTTGAGTTTCCTATTAGTTGCATTACTGGCCACACGATATAGCAGCCTATTACACTTGCTGGAGAAATTCCACGTAGCTTTTCTCTTGGTGTGATTGTCTTTGTTGCAGAAGCATGAAGATCTGGTTGTTCTTGTCAGAACTGCTCCAGAAATGGTCACTTACCATTGACAGTTACCGACGAGGAGCATGGTTTGCAATGCTGTGTACAAAATATCCTCACTGCAATAACTTCATACAAAAAACCCACATAGAACCCAGCTACACTAGCCTTGACACAACACCTTTTGTTCTTTCTTTTCCAGCCTTCAGTTCAATGAGGAGCAGCTATCATTCATCCTCTTTCACAGATAATTTCCCAGTCTGTCATAGAGTTGATATTATCTGCCTCTAAGAAGACAGATCTTTGCTAGTAGCTTGACAGTAAAAGAATATGATGTTTTCTTGCAAACGCTGTTCCTAGGTCACTGAAAAGTAGTATGATAATTCTGCAGTGGAGGCCCTGCCTTTTCCCAATCTAAGGTTCACTAGTATATTTTGCTCAAAAATTTGTTTAATTTTATCTCTTCCGTCTATAAGCTCCTTTACACAAACTATGCTTTCTCAAAAGTAATTGTTCAAGTAATTTGCCAAATGCTTTGTTTCTCTACTTTTTCCTCTCAGTGGTTAAATAACATTGTGTCGTTTCCAGTGTCCGTGTACGCATTTAGTTTCCTCTTCCACCTGTGAAATAACTCTTATAGGACAAATTAAATAGGTAAAAAAAAATATGTCAAATGATAACTCTGGTCTCTCACAAAAAGTTCCCTTTGGGTTAAGGGACAAATTGAGGAGCACAATGAGGCATTAACCTGTTTCCTTTGAAAAATACTTACTTTAAAAACAGCATACACTATAAATAGTGTGCTTACTTAAACCAGCTGACCTAACCTTATTTAACATAGTCCTAGATATAAACTGAGTCACTTTTTGTTAACTTCAAACCTCTGGCTACTCCCCCAGATTGTCTCATGACTATCTGAGTGCCTCAAGCCAGAGCCACGGAACTGACAAACATTGTGGGCACTGAGTGTCAAAGGATGCCTTTCATCTACATACAGAGGCAGGCACCAGGGATGCTGCAGATCTAGGCTGAAAAATATATATCTTGAGCAGTAATTTGTAATACAGGCAAAATCTTTTATACTACAGACACAGGTATTCGTATTCCAAGGTGTTAAATGTTCCTGAAGGCTTTTAAGGAGATATGTTGATTTTCTAATCCTTTTGAAAGTAAGTGTTGTCGGGATGCATCAATAGGTTTTGTCTGTTTCTAGTTTAGGAAACATACTGTGCTTTTCACCCCAGATCACCTTGCAATTCTCACATTCATCCCTATGTGACATAATGCAGCTGAAACCAGCCCTGGAGCTATTATGCAATGCTAATGCCTTTTTGTTTATAGTGGAAATCAGCCATTTTCTGCACAGCCTGGATGTTACCATTCGAGTGTCCTACAAAATGGCATAGACATTTTTTCTCTTCATTCTAACAGCCTTATAAATCCATTTTCATATAAACTTAAAATAAAGGAGTCCTACTAGTTAATGCTACTAAGTTTTTAAAAATAATTATAATAAATGATTTTTTCTGTTATGTCTGAGGTTATAGGTTCCATACTTGGAAATAGCAATAAAACTGATATGCAGACTATTATTATTTTTTTAGTATCCGTTGAACAACTGGTAAAAAAAGTAGTTATTTTAAAAACTTAAAAAAAAATTATGCCAGAAAGATAGAAACGTATTGTAAGACAAAACTATAAGTAAAACTTACAGTTTTCTGCTCTTAATGAAATTCGAAAGGACTTCTATCTATGACTACATCAGAAAGGTAGGTAGGTGATCAACAACAGGCCTTTGAAAGTCCCGTGTTTCAGGGCAACCTACAAGGAAGTTAAAAAGAACAACACTATGCTGACAAATGAGCAGATGAATTATTTGCCTTAGAAAGGAAAAAGCAATTCTTAAATCATTAATCACCAATGTTCCCTTTCTAAGGGTTGTTGCAGTGGTATTACTGAACATCTCTGAGTGGTGTGTGTCTGTTCCCCTGCAGCAGGCCAGAGAGATACAATTATCACAATGGGCTTTTTTTCTTCACTAAGGAGTAAGCTTGCTGAGAATACACTGGGAAGAATAAAAATGCCTTCTGTTCTGCTGTGTTGTTCTCCTTTCATGCTAGAACACTTCTTTTGTGGTCATTTTCCCAAACTAGTCTGAGTTACTGGGCTCCATCTGCTGTGTAAGTGGCATATTACTTTAGGCATGATGTGTTTCTGCATCTGTCTTTACTCTAAGCTGGAACATGATCCTCCATTCAGAGTATGAGGAGAGCGCAGAGAAAATGTTTTTGCTGTCAACACAGCATTACAGAGAAGGGTATAGGCAGAGGATTTTTTTTCTTTGTTGTTGCCGATTATACATGAGTTCAATTCAGTCAATCAGCAGCTGTTGGAATCCTCTGAGCAGGGCTTATTTTATGCAAATTGTTTACATCTTTACTCTGCTCTTAGCTAAATCTATAAAAATATTCCCTTAGCTAAATAATATTTTTAAATGTTCTTTGTCATGTGACAGTTATTTTGCTATTTTGAACTTTGGTGTTCATGTGTATACAATTTTTCAGTAGAAATTACTAAGTTTAATAATTGTATGTGAAGTTTCACAGTTTTGAAGGAGAATGCGTGGATCTGTCCTGTGAAGTCTTTGTTCATGTTATATCATGACACTGTACACCACTGTGAACTTTTTTATTTTATCATGATTTCTTCATCCATTCATTTGAAAGGAATTTTAATAAAGAGATTCAAGACAGTATGGGGCAGCAGCATCTAGACAGTAAATTTTACAAACCAGTGTTTTCTGTTTTATCCATAAACATAATCTAATTCTTAAAAACAGATTTTCATTATTGTCATTGCTAAATATCCAAGCAATAGTTCCCCGCTTTGGATAACACATTTACATTTATTTTGCCTGAAGAAGCATTGGGCATTCTGAAAATAGGACAGAAGACTATAAACTCCAAATTGTTATTATTAGTTGTGGTTTCTGACCAACAAAATCATGGAATTGAGACACTTTTGTCACTTAAACTGGCTTTAATTCTCTGAGATTTCAAGAAGTGATAGCTGTTGTCAAAGAATAAAGAAAAAAAAAAAAAAGCTACAGGATGGTGAGCCCACAGGAGGTTAAGACATATGGACGTTCTTTTCCATCTGCTTTTAATCATCCAGAGTTAAGCTAAAGAGCAGGAGTGGTCTTTCAGGCATGGGATTTGTTGGTTCTGATATATTATACATGTTAATTTTTATTGTCAGTTGATTCTTTACTGTGTTTTTTATAGTAGCTCTTTGGGTCAAAGTTAACCTGTTTAATAGGTTAGCAATTCATGAAGATCGGTCATTTAAAGCGCTAAACTTCCTGTTAGGTTGGAAGCAACATAATGTTATTTATAAGAGTGACAGATTTATAGTTTTGCTGCCAAAAGACTAATGGCTTCTAATGTATCGGTTGCTGTGCTAGGAGTATTGATTATAGTTCCATGTCAAATCAGAACACCCAAAGAAAGAATGAGAGAACAGGGATTATTGAACAGTCTTTGTGACTACCTTAGTAGTCTGCAGTATCTTTCTGACTTTGTGGGCAGTAAAAATGCTATTCAAATTCACATGATATGTTTTTTCAAATTGATCTCAGCTGCATGTATTTAATATTAATAAATATGAAATCTATTTAAGGATGTTGTGTCACTCAACAGCATAAACATTGACTGCAGGTTTAAGCACAAAGCTCATCAGACCATGTAGTTCTGTGTAAAAGATAATTTTTCTACAAACCATCTTTAAAACTTTATCACTCATTAAAATTAATTGAAGGTGTTCTGTGAAATCAAAGTGACATCAGATCATTAGACATGGACAAAAATCTTCCTCTTTAGTAAAATGTCTACAATAAAATTAATTAAAAGTAAGATTTCTCCACCTTCCTGTATTTTATGCCTTTCATTTCCCTCAATAAGGAGATTTCTAAAGAGTCTTACCCAGTGCAAAGGGAAAGTAAATCCTGTTTGCACATAGCTGAAAGAGATCAGAGAAAACAATCGGAAACATGAAAAATTTAGAAACTGCCAGTTAGGTACTGCTGGGATGGCTTGCTTACATGAATGGTAAGGAAGATAAGTGGTGTAAGAGATTAGCAAGAGATTACAAAGTGTTTTACATGGAAAGGCCACTAATGTTGCTGAGGAAGAAAATAAATCTGGCTTTTTTTGTCAGATGCTTTGTAATTGTTATTATAATAGAATGTCCCACAATTCTGAATTTCTAACATGTTTATGTTGTTATTATTACTACCAGGAAGAGAAATATTGACACTTCATATCTCCAGGATTCCAAAATGTTCTTTTGTTGCTAGCCACAAAATAACAGTAGTTCATGGCTGGGTATGAGAGGGGTCAGGTAAGAGGGACTTGTTGGTTTTTTCCATTCCTTGAGTTTAATATCACACTAACAAGGAGGAAAGAAAAGCCAGTTATAATATTCAGGTGTTTCTAGAGAGTTGTGAGTAATTTACAAGTGAATTAATTGTTATTATCTGCAGGGAATTGAAATGGGGAAAAAAATCACCTCACTTTGCCATGGCATTTTGACCATGTGACAAAAGGTGGAGTCAGCTCAGGTCCTGGTGATATAACAGAAAGAACTGAAAAGGATTAAGAACATGAGGGAAAAGGTAAGGACTGCTGTTAAGTTTATGTCACTCATGGCTCCTGTAACATAACAGATTTAACATTGTGAGATGTCCAAAAGTATTTTTTTTACCCTGAAAAAAAGAGAAAAATTGTCAGCCATTTTTTGAACAAAAGTAGTCTCTTTTCTTTCAAAAATTATTTCATGACATGCCGTCTTTCACTGAAGAGATTTTAGTCATCAACCATTTATAAATTGGTGCGTTAATGCTCTTTGTTACAAATCTTACACAGAGTAAATGTAAGTAGAGTAGCTGAAGCCTAAAGGGATTGTGACATACAGCCCACTCTTTACTGCAGAGAGATACCAGCTTTGTCTTGTCTTTTCTGCATGGGCCATATGGAGGTGTTGCTGGGCCCTCTGTAGGAGGCATACATCCCCAGCCATCCATCTCTTCGCCCACGTGGAGGAAGCTGTGGCAGCTTTTCTGAGGAAAAGGCATCCGGCCAAGCAGAATCATCCCCTGGGCTGCATCCAGCTCGCAGGATACTAGAGACCATCCTGGCCGGAGCTGCTCATGGCTCCATTAGTTTGAGCTCTGAAAATACCATGAACCTTGGCTGAGCCCAGGAATTTTACAGGAGAATGTTCTTGTCCTGATACTTGTTTGGGGGGGAAAAAAAACCAAACCCACAATAGAACCACCAAACACACACACATACCCCTGCATGTTAATTCCTCTGAATTTCTTTAATTTCTCATTTCAGACTCCACAGCTCCTGTGAAAAACTGAGTAAGATGAGTGCCTTTTGGAGAGATATCTTTCCAGTTATCGCTAAACATGTGTCTATTGCTTTTGGTTAATTGAGCAAACAATGCCCTTGATAGCCATTTCCTTTCACAATCGTCAAAGGCAAGGTAATTAGTTAATTGCCAGAAGGTGTTGTTAACTGCTGGTAAATGAACCACTATTGAGGAAATTACCACTACAGTACCATTAGATACTGCAAGCATGCATATAAGGGGAGAAATACTGCTTCTGATGTTTCTGTACTTTTTTTCTGCGAGGGAGTTGTAGCAAATATATTGCTGAGATACAGAAAAAAATGGAGAAAACGATTACTGATTAGAGAAAAAAATTATCTCACTGCCAAAAATTATTTTATTCTTCATGTGACTAGCAATGACATGAATTTTCAACACAATAGTACAAATCTGTTCTTAACATTTCATCTTGAAATATGGATCACTTGGTCCAGCAGTATGCACAATAATAATACTTTGTTAATATTTACATGATGAAGCACAGTGCAATGTATTTGTATGCCATTTTCACAGAAGAATTTGAAAAAAAACCCTTGTTTAAATCTACATGGGATTTTGTAAATAGATCTGGACCACAGCAAAAGGATGGACATGCCCATCACAAAAATTATCACAGTTCTCACTAATGACTATACTTTTTTTTGTTGGAGTTAGCTATAACCTGGCTATGTTAGGCTTATATCAAATATATGAAGGTCAAAACAGTTTTTAAAAGGCTAAGCTTTACTGTAACTGCAACTAAAATAGGAATTAAACATTCAATCAATTTTTCAAGGATTTTTTAAATTTTTGATAAAGCACTAAAAACACACTTCTTTTTAGGCTGGATAAAAATGGCTGTGTTTCCCCATTTCAGATGTTCATATAGTATCCTGGAATAAAGAAATTCAATTGATTAAACACAAGAACTATCTGTGCAGACTAAGACCAGTGCAACAGACACTATACTTCATGAAAAATATGTTTCCACATGTACCGTGAGTTCAAAATATCACAGAGTTGCAAAATAATACAATGGCTCAAGCACAGCCATGCTTTTTGGTGTTTCCAAGGTTGGAGACTCCACAACTTCTCTGGGCAATCTGTGACAATGCTCTGTGTTACTTGATACTCACATGGACCCTCCTGTGTTTCAGTTTGTGCCAATTGCCTCTGGGCATGACTGAAAAGAGCCCAGCTCCCTCTTCTTTACACCCTCCTTTCAGGTATTTATATACATTGATAGTATCCCCCTGCACCTTCTCTTCACAGAAGTCCTAGCTTACTCAGCCTTTTCCCGTAGAAGTGCTCCAGTCCCTTTGTCATTTTAGTGGTCTTTTCATTGGACTCTCTCCAGTAGCTCCATTTCTCTCTTGTACTGAGGTGCTCAACACTGGACACAATACTCCAGTAATGGCTTCACCAGTGCTGAGTAGAGGGGAAGAATCACTGCCCTCAACCTGCTGGCAATGCTTCTCCAAATGCAGTGCAGGATGCCACTTGACTTCTTTGCTGCAAAGGCACATTGTTGGCTCGTTCTCAACTTGGAGTCCACCAGGACCCCAGGTCCTTTCAGCAAAGTTGTTTTTCAATTACATATCGTAAGCATATGCTCATACGAGAAGTTGTTAAAATGTGCTTGCATTTATGCTATATCCAGGAACAAAAAATAGAGAGCAGCAAGAGGTATGGCAGCCTCTACCACTTCTGAATGAGTCTGTCTGTATGTAAAGAATCCACATATGTCTCTCTTTGTCTGGACAGGCAGAGGTGAGTTTTACATGCCATACATACATGAAAGTGGTCATCTACAAGCTATCCATGTCTGCTATGTAAAGGAGTATCATTTCCTTTTACAAGAAGAAAAGTCCCTTCTCTTGCAAAACAGTGTCAAAAAGAACTGCACAGCTGCATCAGAAGAAAGATCAGTTGAAAAATCAATGAAATAGGACCATCAACTATGAAGTTCCTAGCAACAATATAAATAGTGTAAGTTTCTACAAATTGGTATATATTGTCAGAAATAGTGGATATTTTATACTATTTATCTCTTAACCAGAAATACATCAATATTTATTAGTAACATATTACTATTTATCTAGTAATCTTTTTTTTTTATAGGTTACATTGTATCTTCTGGGAATATTTCCATTAAAATTAATTTGTATAATTACTAGCTGACTATAATTTATTGATGAACATTCTCTCAGAATTAAAATTTAATACACAAGCTCTCAAAAAGAAAGCATTTTAGTCACAGAAAAACATGGGATTCTTTTGAATATTATTTGTCATTGTTTTCTTTGCAGAATAATTCCAAAGAAGATTTTATCCAATAAGTATGGAGTTAAAGTCAACTCGTGTGCAGGTAGTACATAAGAGAAGGCACAAAAAGAAAACTACTATATTTTATATAGGTAGCAGAGTATATATTAGTTTACTACATGCCTTTAAAGGACAGGAAGCAGACACTGGATCTTACTTATAGAAATTGTTGTATAGAAACTTAGAAACTACACTGACTGTAACCAGATCTCCCATTTGTGATCTATTTCAGGCTATGTAGACAACACCTACTTAAGGTATCTAAATTCAAATACCTTAGTTCTGAACACCCCATTAAGTACTGAGGATATTCAGAGCTAAGCAGAGGCCTTGAACTAGTGGTGAATACTTTCCTGTATTTCTGTACAAGAAATCTAATATTTTCACATGATTAGCTCAGCATAGTCCCGAACCAGCAAGGAACATAATTCAATACTGAAATTTCAGTGTCTCAGTATTGCGTTAGCACATGCTTTCCTTAGGTCCAAGCCTTTTGCAATAGCTATCCTCCCTCGATAGATTAGTTCCCTGCTTCTCCCATATAGCTTTGCTAAGGAATTTAGATAGCACTTTAGCTCTCTAAATTTAGACTGCCACTTCAGTTCTCTAAATCTAGCTGTGAGACCCTCAGAAAACCCTGCTTAGCTGCTACTTAACCTGAAAGGCACTTAAATTATCTCAGCACCAAAATACTCCACCAACAAATTATTCTAGGTGCCAAAATTTCTGCTGCTGGCTAGCAATATCCTGTGTGTATCCTGAAGATGGCAAGCAGCTGCAAATGTGAGCACGGCAGATTCTGAAATTAAGCATTCTGATGCTTGGCTTGTCTATTGGGACTAATCTCACAGACATCTTTTTATGCCAACAGTCAGATTTCAAATTTCCTATTGCCAGAGGAAGGGATGCTAGGTCATATCTGAATAATTCATTTTTTGGGGAGGCTCGAAGATCCACTTTCAAATTCCTCTTCCAAACCAGGCACACACTTTGTTTTCTAACAAAGGCTGCTAGAAACTGGGATTAATAGTCTAAATCCAAGTTCTCACATGTTGCAGAAAGTAATTTCCTTCTGAATTCCTTACCAGCATTGTTGTTTGACAGCCTTTTCTTTTTCTTCACTGGTCTTTTTTACAGATGGGATTGGGTGACTTTTTACTCTCCTAGTGTCTGCTATGGCTCCTATTCTTAGGACCCTGATGCTTTCCATATGCAAGAAATCACTATATCTGGACCAACAAGTTCACTAGGGAACAAGTACCTACCAATTAGCATTACTAAAGCTAATCCCACTTAGAAATTTACATTCTTGCTGCTTCTTGTCCCACCTGTCTGCACTTTCAGCTTCATGTTGCTGTCTCACTGCAGTAAATCCAGTCACTGCAACAGGTATGAGCTTTGTTCTTCTCCAAGTTGAATTCAATACCAAATTCTTGCTGCTGCTTTAGGTGATACACAATCAGATGTGGTTAAGGATGACAGTTCTTTGGGACTTGTCACAAAGAGAAACTGGGTAGGTGCAGAGCCCATAGTCTCAGCTGTAAACTCCTTCAGAGAAATATTTTCTTTCATTTGCTTTCAACATCCCATACAGACCTGCAGAACTTAAAAACTTGCAGTCATTAACAGGATGGAGAAAAATATTTGAGGATGAAAGGTGTTTGTTAGGAGTGACCATAAATAGTGAATGAAAAAAAATATTCTGCTGGGCTTAATATGCAGTACTGAAAATGGATTTAGCCTGGAAAATCAGCTTTTATCAGGATTGTCTGGACAATTGGCATCCAGTTTAAGTGGAGCCCACTATATAACCTCTGTAAAAATATCAAATCAAGGATTAGCCTTATCTGAGATTTCAACTTGCTAGTGGTCTAAAAAGGTTACTTCATGGAAGAATTTTATGCTCAATAACATCTGAAAATAGAAATGAAAGAAATTACAACTATTAACCTTCAAGGTGTTATGACAATCTGCAGATTTTATATTTTTTAATGAAGTTCAGAGAAAAATGAACACAATTTATTTCTATAGCTGCAAGGGCAAATCCACAGTTAAAAAAAATAATCATCCCCATTGCAGATACTCAAGTTGTGCACTTAAAGTGGATCAACGGAAGTGGAGCACAAACAACTGAAAGCCAAACATGATATCCGCATAACGTTGGCCCATAAAAGGAAATGATGAATGTATTTTCAAGTGTAATTATTACATGACAATTTGTTTGTACACTATTTGAGTTGGGGAGGGAATAAAATATTATTTTAGAATAACTTTTGGATTTAGTTGTTTGCAATATTTAAAGCATGTTTGCTTTATTTAAACTCTAACACGTCCTTAGGAGCTACCTTCACATCCCATGTGAATCCATAGCCAGCAACAGTCACCTCCAGAGTAAACAGGTCTATTCTGCAAAAGGAAGGAATGACAGCAGCCAAGAGTGGAAGTGGGGCAAATGCATTCAATAGTTTATATTTGATTAACTGCATGTAATGTGTTTTTTCCTTAAAAATTAACTGGTCTTAGTTTCACCACTTCTGATTTAACTTTTCTCAGACTCAGACCTTCTAGAAAATGTCTGTAACTTTACAGATGACATTTTGTTGACAATATTATTAGCCTAGAATGTTCTCATTAGAATAATTGCATAATTATTAATATAAATTATTAATATAATTATATCTCCCCATGCTTATGTAGTAAGCATGGGGAGATATCTCTGTTTTCTAGTGTTCCTGTTATAGGGTTGTTCTTATTATAGGTCGGAAATATTAATATTAATTTATTTACTAACTGCTTCATGTATCAGTGCATTTTTAAGAAAGTGTCTGTGTCATGTTACGTGAGTATGAGAAATTATCAGAGCAATAGTTTGCCTAAAGTACCACTGCATGTTTTCACTCTTAGTTTTTTCTGTTATGCACTTCCCAATTTATAAGAAGCAAAATTAGTGGGCATAAAAAATTACATATCAAGACTTCCATTCTACTGTGAATAATAGAAGATATTTGAACCTTAGAACAAATACAGTACTGAGAGAAGTATATTTACATATTAAAGCAAGGGCTTATTAAAACTGAACAGAGAAAGGCAAGAAGATTAATATATTTTTTAAATTATGCTCTAACATATAGGAAAACGGGTAACAATAAAACAGAAAAAATGTTCTGGTGAGAAGAAAATATCTTTAATGTTGAAAGAAGAATAGGAAGCTTAGTTTGGTTTGGTTATGACCAGGAACTCACCAGCTTTGCTTACAGATCTTAGAAGCTAAAAACTGGAGTAGTGCTGGTTGGTACTGTAATGCTAGTATACTCTGTTGATATTAAGAACATCCTGGTTAAGCTAATGTACATAGAAAATATTTTGTGGGTAAAACTATATCACTCAGATTTAACTGCTTTTGTCTAAGATTTACAAGTTCTGCTGAAGAAATGTCTCTCCAAAGGCACAAACTATGGCTGAAAAACGTTTCCAGCTTGTTGTTTGCCATATATTGTTTAAGTCAGTGATAAATGGCAGTCAATAGAAGCTCTTCAACCAGAAAGCTAAGAGTACCATGTGTTGCAACACTTGCAGGATGGAAGCACAGAAATCCAGCAATGGAGCACAGAAATTACTAAACTGGAAATCCAAAAGTAGGCTTAATCACATACAGAATTCAAATTCAGGAGACAAAAAAACCCAGAACCCATCTCCATAATTAGTACCCTGCAGGTGAGAAGAGAAAAAAAATTTAGAACAAGTTGGAAATTAAGTTAACAGATTGAGGGGTATGTGTTAGGCTGGAAGCTTGAGTCACACAGGACAATACAGGCTCTTCTCAGTTGTAATATAATCCTGCCAAAGAGCTGCAATGATCACTGATCTTTGATGTCTGGATTAGAAGAAATACTCAGATTGTATGACTGGGTTAATTTATACTGTTCCAAACTCCCCACTTGGCCTATGAGCCCTAAAATATATCTCCATACTGATTTGGTGCAAGGAGGAAAGCACAATTTGAATCGTTGCCTGAACCAAAGGTGAAACAGTGAATCTTCTGATCTTGCCAGTACTGTTCCTGAGGAACTGCAGTATAAAATTCATCACAAACTCAGTGGCTGCCAAGGCTAAGGAAGAAACTTTTGTAGTAATCCAAAATTCTAGATTAATAAAGAGCAGCAGCCCTTGGATATGATCTAGTATACTGGCCCGAGGCTATAGCATGAATTTTATTTAAATTTTGAGAGCGATTAATATAGAGAAAGGCTGTTTACTAATGCTTTACCCATTTGTAGATTAAACAAAGGCTCATTAGCTCACATGAGACAGTTCGGTTTTATTTTTAGCTACAGTATGGCTGGTGCAATGCCTCTTCTTTTAGCATTTTCATTTTGCATTGCCTTCAGTCCTGACATGAAAGTTAACATTAATCTGCCAACTCATTCTGATTGGATTGCTTTGGAAGTCACTCCAAAGTCACAATGGCTAAATGGGATGAAGCTGTAAGACAGAAATGCATTGCAGTTAATACCTCTGCAGTACTGAAGCTAAGCCAGGGCCAGCCCTAATTCCTGAAAGAAAACAAATCCACAATAATCCATCCCTTAATTCTGAACAGAATGGCACAATGCCAAAAAATATAAAACATGTATTCCTTACTAAAACACTGCATCTTATTCTGCCATGGTTTCTCTTGGCCTTTTATTCATGTAGTTTGAGGTCAGCGAGCAGCATACATGTGAAGGTGTTATCTGTACTGACAATTGCAGCATTCCAGTGTTCTCCTGAAGTCAGAGGACTTGGGGAGAGAATAAATGCTGAAACAAATAATTCCAGTTTCTGTTGCAACAATTAGAAGGCAAAATTGAAGAAACCTCCCAATGCCACCAGCACCCCCACCCAGAAATCTGAGAAGATTTTCAGCTATTTAATCTATCTAATATCCAATTGGGAAAAACTGCAATTGGTATTATTTTTTCATAATCTGGGTCAGATTTTTGGTTCTGTGAAAAGCAAGGATGATTGCATTCACGTCTAATTAGTCTCAGTTTGGAGATTTTGATTAGGAGCATGCTGATTTTAGCCCAAACCTAGACTGTGTTATTTAGAATCTATTCTCCCTAAAGTGCTTTTGTGATGATAACTTAGTGTGACAAAAAGAACCAGTTTAGACATTTCTATCTTCATCCAAAAAAGTGTCCTCGTGTAGAAATAAGCCTTCAAAATGCCTTGGTGGCATGAAATGTCCCACAGAAATGGATAAGCATGCTGGGATGTGTTAGGTGGCTAGCAAGTATTTGTAGAGGTCAGTCCTAATTTAGACCCCTTTAGGATTCCTTCGTGATAACCTTTTTGTAATGTAAGCTTCATACACGATTAGAATATATTTTTAATCCTTATGATAAATCAAGCTATGAAAAGAAATTTGTTCATTGCCTAGCCAGAGCTGAAATACAAGAACAAAGTGCCAAAGTGCTGCATGTGTTTCAGGGTTGGCAGGCTTACTGTGTATGAAGTCCTCTGAACTACTCTGAGGCCTTGAAGTCGCACTTCTTTACAAAGTATAGAAGCATTTCAAGAAAATAACTTTAAGGTGCTTAACAGAATATTGAAAACGTCCTTTTCAAGAACCATATGTATATATGTTATATATATTTGCATTATTCATAGAATGGTTAGAGTTGGAAGGGAACTTAAAGATCATTGAGTTCCAACCCCCCTGCCATGGGCAGGGACACCTCCCACTAGAGCAGGTTGCTCAAAGCCCCATCCAGCCAGGTCTTGAACACTTCCAGGGGTGGGGCATCCACAACTTCTCTGGGCAACCTGTTCCAGTGCCTCACCACCCATTTCTCTGCCCATTTGTCAATGTTTCAGAAGATCAGATGATTCAAGGAGACAAAACACCTCCTTGCTTCCACCCTCTGGAATGATTTCTCAAACATAGTTTCAGAAGGCTCTATAGACAAAAGTGAGCTTTCCCCTGCCACCTGATTTTGCTCCCATTGTCAGTATATGGCTGGGTGGCTGGAGAACAGTGCACTATGGTAAGTAGCCACAAGCCAGGCCCTGTATCCTGACAGGTCTGTATTCAGTCCCATGTGATGGAATGGCCTAACTTTGAGAAGAAATACAGCTTCATGTACAGCTCTATGTTTGAAATAGGCATGATCAGCTCATCAGTACTGTGCTGATGCAGCTGTTTGCTTCTGTTTAGATGGCTAACTGTAGCTCTGCAGCAGGCACTTGCATATATATGCATGTGAGATAATATTCATGCCTATTGTTAACATCTATTTTTAAAGGTTGAAAACCCTACTTACCTCCAGCAAACACTGCAAACAATTGACTCACAAGTGAACTATAAATAATGTTCACAGTACATAGCCCATGCAACATACTGCTCTAGCATTACTGAATATTCAGAACCTGCTGCCTCTGGTAGCTATATACGTCATGCTCATGACAGGTTTAGGCTTCAGTAGCCCAGAGCCTAAGATCCTGCATGTGTTTTGGAACTAGAGCATTTGTAGATTAGTGAATACCAGCCACAGGGCCAGGTATGATGTGGAAACTTGAAAATACAAAGTATTTGTACTGAAATTCTGAATGTTTCCACAAAAAATATGAAATATAGGGGCTGGGAGGGGATGAGGGGAATGACTGACACCTGCTGCCAAGCATAAAGCCTTTTAGGCAGCTACGGGTCCAGCCTTCATCACACACAAAGCTGTTACAGGCAGGTTTTTGAAGGAAAGACCACAGGCATGGAAAGTGGAATGAAACCAGGTTTAGCAAGGGCAGAGCTTAGCAGACTAAGTGGCAAGTGTGGTAGAAGATCGGAGCAGCTCTGGAAGGGCACTTGCATGTGTCCACCATGCTGATTTACCTCACTTGGAGTTAATGAACCATCCCCGGTGCTGTTTTCCTGTACCTCAGGAAAGGGCAGAGCACTCAGCTTGCTGGTGGCACCAGGGAAAAAGGAAAGGAGAAGGAATGGATCTTCTATGTATTGCTAGCCAGATTGATATTGCAAGCCTCCAGCATCACCATCACACCAGGGCATCCTTATATGGCCAGAATAAAGTAGCAGGAAAATGAAATACCTGGGGAAAAAAAGGATCCCAGCTACTGCAGCCTGCTGCACAGTGTCAGCTCAGTGTCTGTTCTCAGTGCTGCATTGTACCCAGTTCCAAGGTTTATTGGATAGAAGGCAGGAGGACAGAAGATCCTGGGGGTAAGAATCTAGTGGTGAGGTGGCCATCTCCATGCTGTGCTGCATCTCACATGGTGTATTCAACCAGAATCTGAGGTACTGTGGTGCACGTGCACCTCAGCTGCCTCTACATAAAGTCAGCTTGTATTTGGTCACACTTAGTAGCTCAAGATCTGTGTGATAAGAATGTGGCAACTTCTACAGATATTGAAACAAAATCTCTGTATTTCCACTGTGTTTCTTGTCAGCAAACTTGCCTGACCAAAACAAACTGTGCTGAGCTATCTTGGAGTCCTTGCACCTGCAGTGTGAATTGTGGGCTGAATGGTCTAGTTGACTAAGTTAATGCATATATATGTGTATATCAAAGAGTTGACTGTGGACTTAAAATGTCAATACATAAATCAAGCTAAAGATCAAACATTTGAGTTTTGAGCGTTTGTTCTGAGAGATTAAACAAATGAAACATCTATTGTACCTCTGATCATCTTGTTTTAATATTTGCCCAGGCAAAGCTATCTTGAAGATCATACATCCATGTCAAAATCCAAGGTTATAGTAAATTTTACATCTCATGTGATAAATGATGTCTTTGCTTTATGGGAAGGGACAATTGCATGTAGAAACACTGAAATCTTAAATTACAATTGGTAAAAATTCAGCTATTGGAGTCCATAGCAATTTTTTTAAATGCTTTTATTTTCTCATTGTGCTGCAAAAATCCCTGGGTAAATGGTGAAGTTGGTTAAACAGAAATGCCACCAAAAGCATAAACGACTGAATTGTGTTATTTTGATCTAAATCACAAACAAGTATAAATGCATTGTTTTGCTGCCCTGACATAGCACTAGTAATTGAAATTCAAGGTCTATATTCTGGACTGTTTTCCAGCTCTGCAGTAAGACCAAGAGGTTTGAACAAAGATAGAGTCCTGAATTTACTCTCTGCCCTCTACCTCATCACGCTCTGCTCCTTATTCTGCTTGTCTGCCATTAAAGGACTCTTCCATCAGCTTTCAGACAATTGAAAATTGCACATAAAACTGTGTAAGTTCAAATAAAATTAATCTCCAATGTTTTTTTAACATACCCGTTGCTTGCAGAGTATAAAAGTGTTTGAGCTGTTTGTAAAGTCAGTGAAAGGCATCAAAGATTTTCTCCTGAGATTTGTCAGTTGTGGGGTTAACATTTGCAGGAGAAGATTTTAAATCTCTGCTGATGCTGGCTGGCGAAGGATTAAAACACGGTATTTTCCCAGAAATACCGTAGATTGTTCGTGTTCTTTTGGCCTTTTCTAGGGCATGGTTGAGGACCCCTAAACCTTTTGTTTACTACAGAATATTGAATTTTGTTAAATTATGGCTTCACAAAGGGCTTTTGAGATATTTTTAGCAAGAGTGAAATAAAAAGAGATTATTAAAAGGGCAACTAACAGATGATTTGGCAGCACATAAAGCATAAATACTGTCTTCTTCCACAGTCACTTCTTGCTGTTCATGTTCCTCTAACCTCACTGTGAATGATGGAAAGGAAGGGAAGGGAAGGGCGAAAGAAGAGCAATAGTTTTGCAAACGACCACATTTCCTCACACAAACACTATTAAAAATTTGATTGCAAGCAACATGTAGACCTCTTGAGCAGATATTATAGGAAAGGTATTTTCACAGTTTGGTGATTTTATTTATATAAACAAATGCATTTGTTCTAGTTACTCATCAAATTATTTTTCTGTATAACTGAAATGGTCTTTAAAGTGTTACTACATTTTATATGGCACATCTAAAACACAAATGTAATAATATAGCTGCAATTAAAAGAAAAGAGCTTACAAAACACTAGAAGAAGCAGTCTTATGTCTAGAATATTTATGCAAGTGCATATGATAAATGGTGCAACTGATAGGGAAGTTGGAGAAAAGTGTGGATACTCACCACATTATCTGATACTTTGGAAATAACCTGAAGAATACCACTTAAATTTGCTTTCATTCCTTTCTGATAAAGAAGCACAGGAGGAATAAAGCTACAGAGCAGGTGCTGTGTGGAAATTATTTAGAGGTCTAGAGGGTTTTATTCATGTAGATTGTCTGATTTTCATTAAAAATCTCATTTGCATTGAGTTTTTATTTACTAAACAGACAGGAGTGTGCTCTACAAACATTTGAAATGCTTTCAATAATTCAAATTCCTCATTTACATCCTAGTCTCTCATTTTACTGTCTTGTAATTGGAAGTCAGGAAGGGATAATCTTGGTCCTTTGGATGAAAGAACACCACCAATCAGAGTGCCCATTGCTCTGAGCCTTCAGTAACATAAAGTGTGCATAAGATACCACTAGCTTATAATAAAGTTTTTCAGTAGTTTATAAAATTGTGTAAGAGCATGGTAAGAGGCAGCCTCTCTGACGGTGATCTCTTTAGTACCTCCTGTAACCATTATTCAGATGTAGATAGGTGACTGAAGAGCAATCACTACACAAGCTAGTTCAAAACAACACAGATCCAGAAAAAGATTTAAAGAAGCTTGATAATAGTTGGGTAATCAGGAGAGAGAGAGAAGAAAGAAAGAAAGAAAGAAAGAAAGAAAGAAAGAAAGAAAGAAAGAAAGAAAGAAAG
>VZRU01004734.1:2033-12472 GCA_013398155.1 Pedionomus torquatus
TATTATTATTATTATTATTTATTTATTTATTTTTAACCTTCTGCAGACAAAAGAAGGGATCTCGCCTTTTGGTTTTATTTTTGCTTTATACCTACAGCTTATAAGGTGTTCTGGTCTTGGCGTTGCACAGTTGCACGATGATTAAATCATCATTGAAGGATGTATAATATCTATACGAGCCCCGTGTATTTAATCATCAAAATGTCTAACTACTAACTCTGTAGTTACACATTTTCGCTGGAATAAAAGACAGCTGCGGACAAAAAGACAGGGTTTTTTATTATAAGAGGAAAATGGAAGAGAAAATGAATCTCAGGCGGAATTTAACTACCCAGTATAATAAGTCAGGCTTAGTGAGGATCAAAAATCTTATTCAGCACTAAACTGCCCCCCCATCAGACTGGGACTAGTTTCAATTAAAAGTATACCTAGTGTGTTATCATGACATTTCATATAACGCATTGCCAAGTATTCTATGCAAAATGCGGTGTGAATAATTCAAATGGAGGAAGATAAGCAAAGTGAGGCTTTTTTTTTTTCCTCTCCCTAAATATTACTTTTTTTTTTTAAAAAAACAAAAAAAAACCAAAAAAAACCCAACACATTTTGCCAAACTCTGGCGTCTGGGAGTTTTGTCTGAGCTGCCACTGCAGCATTCAGCTCGGTGACTTTGACCTCCTTGGGGCTTAGCTGGAACTTGCTTTCCCAAGTTGAAAGGCACAGGGTTTGGTGGCAGTAAAATGTAAAAGAAAGGTCCAGGGCATTCTGCAGTTTTCCATTGTTGCTCTTTTTCTTTCGAGGGTCTTAACGACACCTAAAGTTGGGTGGAACTGCAGCTCGAAAGAAAAAACAAAAAGGCGAATCCTTCTGCTGGCTTTCTCTCCTGCATCGTTTCCAAAGTGCTTCAGGATTTATTGGGCCAAATTGTAGTCGAGATACAGTGTCGAGGCTAGCGCTGATTAGCCGATTGATTAATTCCCAGTCGATTTCTAATTCAAACCTTCACTCGCGTTACAAACCCTCGATATCAAAATGCAGCTCATGCCGAAATCTGATTGCAGCCTCTTGACGGGCACCGTGGTATCAAGCCAGTCAACGGGCTGGTTGAAAATGGCATAATATATCTCTTTCTAGGTCGAATTTGTTAACTCTTTCATTTCTCTCTGAAGTCTGTGCCCGTACCTCGGTACTTTAAAAAGGCAGGAGGTGTTTCTTCGCGGTGGGTTTGTGCTCAGCCCCGGTAATCACAGGAGACACTTGTAGGACCCAGTGAATGTTCATCTGAACCTGTAACCCCGGTGAAACCATTTGGGCTGCTCCAATGAACCTGTAACCTTTGTGAAACCGTTTTGGCTCTTTTAATAATTGTTAAAAATTCCTGATTTTTACGCTGCCCTAATTCCCTTGGCTTTTCTGGGAGTGAGGTGGGAGGCAGACCTAAGCAGCCCCCAATGTGGACTCGCAGCAGAGGGACGAGTGTCCCGTGTCCCTGTGCAGCCCCGCACGGGGCCGGCGCTGGCGATGCTCGGAGGAAGAGCCTCTGCCAACTGCGCCGCATTCCTGCTGCCCTGCCTTTTTCCCAGGGCTCAGAAGGAAAGAGCATCCCAGTTCTTCTTCACTCTTGGGAACACACACATTGTTTCAATAATCCAGGCAATAAATGCTAATTAGTAATGCTTAAGGACCCTACCACTCAGAGCAATGATCATAATTTACCTCTTCCTTGTTAAAAAATGTTCCATGATGATTTAAAATACATTTTTTTTTCCTTAAATTTTTTTTTTTTTACTAATTTTTTTTTTTCTTCCTCTGGAAGGCCGTCCTGGTGGCCTGAGCAGGGGGGGCTGCCATAAGCTCTGAAACGCATCCCGCATATTGCATAGGGAACTGGAGCTAAACACGTGCAAAGATTTTTTTTCCAACCCTCCCCCCCTCCACCCTGCTTAAAAATACCATTTAAAACCTGATCTTTTTCCTTTGCCTCCCCTTGCTGCTTCTCATCCCCCACGGCCACCCCTTCTCCAACCCCACCAAACCCCACTTCCAGGGGGAGAACAAAGGAAATCGCTAACTATAAAGGCGTCATTAAGGATGAACAGCAACAGCAAGATAGAGCGTGTGATATGACAACATATTTTGTGGCACAAAAGTAGAGATAATTAAATAATTCAGCGGTATTCTTAGCTAATTAGCGCAAAGATCTTTCAGAAGCCATCAGGAAAATGGATCTCATCAAATCTAATAATACGCTGCGTTTCCCAAAGATCCTGTATTTTCCAGTGGGGCTGCTGCTGCTGCAGCACCTGATGCCGTGACACAAAGGGGGTACAAATAGTTGCACACCTAATTGGGCTGTTTCTCAGCGTTTTCTGCGTAAGGTGCTTAGAGAAAGGGAATACGTGCAGCTGGAATTCATTTTTTTTCCCCCAATATTAGAAGATCATAGCTTCCGAAAAGCCAGCTCTGTTCTAAGTGAGGCATTAAAAAGATTAAATTATCGGCTAGGAGCCATCCTTGGGCTGATTGTGATGGGGAAGACCCCTTTGGATTTGGAGTTGGTGAATGGATGCTGGAGCCCAAGATATATTTTTTTTTAGAGTTAATTTGGGACCTAGATTGCCCGTCTTCAGCTTTTCTCCACACCCAGAAGCACGTGGCCAAGGCTGGGAGAGCTCTGGGACCCCTGGTTTAATGTGGGCTTTAATTTCAAGGCCAGAGCCTTGTCTCATTTGCCAGTGGTGCAAACTGGGAGGAACTTGTTCTCACCAGTGGAGGTTTTTTTTAGGACAGCTATAACTACCGTGCCCTGCAAACACTTTTTTCTCTAGATGCATGGGTTTTTAGCTGGAATCCAGGTTGGCAACCTAAGGATTCCATACAGAGGCTGCATGGACAAGTACCTGCAGGGTGTTGGTAACTGCTACTGGAAAACTCTGTTAGGCATGTTCTTAGTAATTAGGTGCATCAAATATTACTCAGAATATCTCATTGTATTATTCAGCATATCTCATTATGCTCCCTCGATCTAAATGTATCCACAAGCTCATGCGATGCATTTACAAACTGTAATTTGCTGCCTCTCTACTTGATCTATTCAAGGTTGCTTTTTCCTCTGCCAGACAAAGGCACGTCTGAAAATTTGACTTTGCCAGCGAGTTAAACACCCTCCTGCACTGAGCGAAGTGTCAGCCTTCTTTAAAGAAGGGAAGGGGATGAGCATCAGTCTTTAGATAACTGCTTCTGGCTTTTACTCTCTCTGGGCCCAAACCGAACCTGGCTCCTGTGTGACAGTTTCGGGGCGTCTTGGCTCCCTGGACTCCCCAGACAAGTGATGCTGTGGGGTAAGATGCTGCGGTTCGTTGATATTTGGTTAATTGTGTGAGGTGGAACTTGCAGGCTCCCCCTGGAATCGATCACACAGTGCCCAGAACAGCAGCGTCCCGTGTCCGACATCCCCCCCCCCAAAAAAAACCAAGGTTCCTCCCCACTCAAAAGGGATGGAGAGGGCTTGATCCAGGGGAGGTGGAGGGAACACGAAGGGGAAAAGCACCTAAAAGTGATTTCGCCCAAGGGAAGCATGAACAAAGCAATAATCCGTGTCTCCTGCTTTCCAGGGCTGCTGTACTTAACCTTATACGTGCTTCCTCCGTGGAACTTTCCAGGCTGTGACTGAGGTTGCTGATGTGCCAGGGGACCCCCTCGTGCACCCCCAGATGTAATCATGAAAGAATATGGTGCTTCTGTAAGCAAGGCAGGCGGGTGGTTTTTTTTTTTCCTCTTTTATTTTGTGTCACTCACCCAGTGCTCTGGCAACTGTATTTGACATACGAGGGCATTGCAGCCAATTAAAAAGAAAAGAAAGGTGTTTTTCAGAGATGAAAGAGGAGTCTCTGGTTTACGTGGTAGTCAAAGTGACTGCGGAAGGCTGAGACTACTGCAGTTGTTTTTATTTTAACAGCTCTTCCCACACTGTAGTCAATGAATGTCTAATCTCCTGGCCTGAAATGTCTGACACTTCCAGAATCATTTATTTGCCGGCCCTTGTGTCTCTGGTCGCCTGTGTCACCCTCACGGAGCTCCACCTACAGCAGCATCCTAACGCTGGGCTGATGGTACAGGGGATATAAATTGTATGTTCTTTAAGGTGGGAGGGGTTGGGGAGGGTAAAACGATGAACACGGCTTTTGCTCTGCAGTGTCTCCTTCTCATGCCGTCCTTTAAGCACAGGGGAGTCTCCAGCAGGACCTCTTGAAGGATGGCTCGGGCTTCTCGAGGCGTAGATGGGCTCTGGCAGGATTTGTTTCTCGCTGCCGACTCTCAGAGCATGGTCACTCGTGTCAAACAGCCCCCGTGGTGGCAGCCAAAACCTGGTGCTGGTGCAAACCTTCGGAAGGTGGGACAGAAAAGGTGGCCTTTGGTGTCCTGCGTGGCCAAGAGGAGGATAAGCTCAATCCGCTCCCGAGAGAAGTCTCCAAACAGCTCCCTCTGGCTACTATGAGAAGCTGAACCGCTGGCTTCTGCTCCCTGGAAGCTGTGTCTGATGATCACAGGCCATTATATACTTCTCACTTGACTGCCCTGCTGGTAACTCCACTTTTAAGATGAATTATGCAAGAAACGCTGGGAAGCATCAGACATTCAGGAGCTGAGGACCAGGGGGGAAGAGTCCTCGCTTGGTCCATGGACTCATTTCTGGATAAAAATCTGAGACTCACCTGGATTCCAGCTTCTCTGCAAAAGGACAAAAAAATGGAAAGGATCCCAAAACCAACGGGTGGACTTTGGTTTTCCTTTGCATGTCTGCTTGTGTCGTGTCTGAACTTGCAAAGAGTACCCTTGGTTATTCACGAGGAATCCAGTAAATGGTCAACCTGGAAATCAGCTCCTTAAAGTGTGTTTGTCTTATTTGATCCCCCCTTTCCCCACCCAACACCCCCTCCCCAGGGTAACCTTTTTGCTTTTAGGGCACCTGGTTCTCCTCAAGGGGCGGATGGAGCGGTTGGGGCCGGGGTCTTCACGGGGCTTGGCTGGGGTGGGAGGATGTCGTCTGGGGCAGAGGGTTGGGGGGCTCCTGGAGCACCTCACACATGGGCTGGTCAAAATTTGCCTTCTGATCTTTTGTTAGGAGTTGTGTTTTCCCTGCACGGATGCCTGGCAGGGTGAGGTGGTTTAGATGGGTGTTGCATCTCACCGATGGAAGGCCGCAAAGACGCTGAAAAACTCATCAATTCTGCATTTCTCTCCTTGTTTCGTAGGTAATTCAGAAGTAACCATACAGCTTCAGCGTAATCTGTTATTCTTCACCCCACCCTCTGATCTTTTCCCTGTGACCTGACGTCCCATGTGTAGTTTTGGGGAATAATGTGGATTTTGAAAGATGCTGAAATGTAACTGGAGGAGGAGGAGGGAAGCCCTGGTTTTGAATCAGTGGTATTTTGCTTGCTGTCTTTACGTCAGCGTTCAGTTCCTTTTGGAATATATGAATAGAGGAGTTGAAAATAGTGATCAAACCCCAGTAAAAACATGACATTTTGGTACAATTGCCAAAAGTATTCAATAAGAATCTAAAGTGCCCGTAGCCCTCAGGCAGCCAAATGCTTCTTTTTCCTACAGTCATGGCAGAAAAAACTGCCATTGAGAAGGCAAATAAAATCCCTCCAGTCTTTTCCTCTCTCCCTGTTTTAAGGGAGAACTTTCCCCCAAGTTCCAGCCGCAAAAAAAATCACTGCTGTGCTTGCACGGAGGCCTCTGTGTTGGAGCACGTGGGGTTGGTGTGAATCCACTGGGAGCTGGAGACGGGCAAAAGGAGAGCCCAGTGGCAGAACCAAAGCTTAAATTAATATTTCTCCCGAGGGATCTCTCCACGTTTCCACCCGTGAAACTGCAGTGGGACAGTGGGGGAGGTGCGTTGCCACGTTTTTATCTTTTTCAGTTGAGATAGAAAGCCCAAGGTCTCCTCGGCTGTTCAGGGACAGATGCCCAGGGAGAAGTTCTGTTCCTTTGGCAAGTCCTGTGTGAACCTTTTCCTTCTTCCCACCCCTTGCCCCCCGTCTTTAAAAAAGAAAATAATAATAATAAAAAAATAAATTCCTATTTTGATTTCAGTACCCCAAAAGAGACAACACTGTTGTTGGAACTATCTCTTCACCTCAGAAATAAAAAAGGCAAAATGTGCTGGGATGTGTTTGGTCCTCTCCAGGTTGGAATGTGTCTGTCTGTCGGAAAACAACACAGGGCTTTCATGTTTTAAGGCATGTGGAGCAATACCCCAGCGTGTTCCGTTCGCGTGTGATGGTGCCTGATGATTTAGCAGTGCCTCCCTTCTACAGCAAGTTCCAGCCATGGATCTCAAGGTGCTTTCTGCAGAGCTGGGTTAACTCTCAGAAGTCCCTTTGTGAGGTGGGTATGGAAATGTTCCCGTTCCTTGGTCGCAGGAGGGGAAGCCACGAGCAGAGAACCGAGTCCCTTATTGTTGAGATTTTCACACTTCTATTTCTATGAGCCTTTCCACGCTTCTATTTTCCTGGTTACGTGGAGAAAGTGTTTTCATTTTTCAGCTGAACTATTGACAAAATATATCGTAGAACCATAGAATTGTCTAGGTTGGAAGGGACCTTTGAGATCAGCTCATCCAACCATCAACCCAAGCACAGAAGAATAAAATATAATATGATTTTTTTTTCTCCTTCTTTCTTTATTTTCTTTTTCCTTTTCTCTGGGGCAGGGGAGGGGAGACCAGCTTTCAACATAGAAGGTTTGCTTTTTGGAAGGCTGGAGATGTGTTATTCTGCAGAGCTTGTGGGGTGGGGAGGTGCTTTGCACCTCGGAAAGTCAGCCCAGCCTAAAAGCACTGATTAGAAAGTTTGGCTTTAAGCGTTTTGCCTGAGATGGCAAGAGCTGATAATCGGATTTCAGTTTTCCAAGACCCAGTCCATTACTGCAGCCATAAATCACAGCGCCTGCAATCACTTGTCTAATGCACCCGCAGTTTGAAAATGTTTCCTTTACAGCCTTGTCCATCTGTGCTTGGGAGGACACTGCACTTGTGAGGCCCCGCCTGGAGTCCCGTGTCCAGCTCTGGAGTCCTCCACTTAAAAAGGACATAGAACTGTTGGAACGGGTCCAGTGGAGGGCCACCAAGATGCTCAGAGGGNTCTAACCATTCTATGATTCTATGACACCTCAAATACAGGTAATGCGGCAGCAGAGGGGTAGGTCTGTGCCTCCAGCAGCTCTTAGTGCGGTGCACTGTAACGCGTTGACTCCTGCCCAGCGTTATCTCTCTCCGTGAAGCCCTTTCGGATGTGCAGAGCTGAGTGCGCTGCATTTGGCAGCTGGACTAGCTTTCACACCTGCGAGGATTTTCCATCCCAGGCAGGGAAGCTGCTTCCTTAATGAGGGTTGGGTCACGTTATGCTAATTTCAACACAAACTCCCTGATCTTTTGCACCATTTGCCTGCTCTTTAGCTCGAGTCTTGGGGCAAAGAAGTTTGTCCTCTACAATAAGAAGTTCAGGCACGGGACAGGGACCTGCAGCCTCTCAGACACCCTCTGCAGACTCCCCCTCTGCACCACCTCCAGCATCTGAGCTCAACTTGGGTTTCAGCACGTTGGGGCCATGTGAACGGAGCCAAGCGCCAGGTTCAGATGGGTTTGTGATGCCAGTTAGTTCCCATTAGATGGGCAGTAGCCGAGGTTATGAGTCTGCAAAGAATAAGTTCCCCTGTTAAACTTGTGTTAGCCTGAACAAGACAAGACACGCAGAAAAAGTGCACATAGAAATCTTCCCTAAATCAAGACTTCAACGACTTGTTTTGATCCCAAGACTAAAAAAGCTGCTCTCTGCATACGTGGGAAGTCCTGCTTTTCTTTTGTTTAAAAAAAAAAAATCAGGATAAACCCCTCACTGACTGCACATACTCTCCTGTATTGTTAAATTTTGCCTTACAGGGTAGATTGATAGCCAGATGTCCTTTTAATTCAATGTAAAAACAAGAAGGTACATCTGGGAGAGGGATGTAGGATCAGGGAAGACCCCAACAAAGTAGTAGCTGAAAAATAAAGCGTGGATTTTGCCATGTGAGGGATTACCTGAGTCAGGAGGCTGGGACCCCTTGCACCTCGTTAGCTGGTTCTGCTGGAGTCACTGGGCTGATTGCAGGGTTACACGAATGTAAATCTTACCACCTGGTCCAAAATAGCCCAGAGAGGTTTGGGAGCTGTGACTGGGGAAGCAAGGGGGAGGGGTGTTCCTCAAGGGAACGTAGCTTTTGGGGTTGGGAGCAGCCTGCCCCTGTTTTTCACATTGCCTGGGCCAGAATATCCTCTCAGATGGACTTCAGCTTTTCCCTGCCGGCTGCTGGAACAGAAGACAAAGGTAATAGACTTTCGAGTGACTGATGATCTCTGGGCAATTAATTCTTGAAATCTTCAGCATTGCTGGTGGATCTATGTTTCTTCTATAAATCCAAACATTTTTGCTGCTAGAGTAGATCCAAAAGGAGAGATGTTTAAAAGAACAAGCACTTAAATGTGCTCTTCTTTATTTTTTTTTTCTTTTAGTAAGTTTATTTCTGAATTTTGGCTTTTTCTCTGTATCTGCTACCTCCAGAGACTTGCCTCTTTCTTGAGAGCTGGACTTGGGTTGATGCAAAAACCATAGATGAAATGGGAGAATTTCTTTCTGTGGCTGACTCTAACGTTATTGTCAAAATTGTACCGGGCATAAGACAGTAAGATCAGATGTTAAAATACTGAACAGAGAGCTCATCAGCAGGAGGTCTTGTTCCTGCTGAGGTTAGTCAAGCCCATTCTCCTAGACATTTTTTATCCATATCAAGAGGGAGTCTGGAGCTTGATTTAATCTATTTCCCAGAAGCTGCTGGTGCTTTCATGTAAAATGAGGAGCTTGTTGTCAAGACAGGAACAAGTTTTTTGGAGCCATCAAGACTTTCTCTGACTGGTGTATCAAAGAGATGGACTAATTTGATAGATGATGGCCATAACAGTTACTACTATCTTGCCAAACACAGGTGTCGAATTCCTTTCCTACCTTTGCACACCCACAGCCCCTGTACCAGGCTTACGCACACAAAAAATGGAGAATTAGGCCCCACCTCACCATTCAGTGTTCTTAAAGAGATCCAGCTGAGTAAACCAGAGTGATTGGAACCAGCCTTTCATCTACTAATGGTCTAATGGGATCCCTTTGTGTTGATTTTAGCACTTTCTCTTCTTGGCTGAATTAAAGAATCCACTTCAGTAATGCCCAACCTTTTATTGTTGTGCCACGTTATTCATGAATTATTCCAGTTCCATGGTTATTTTTGTTTTGGCATATAGCCTGTTTTAAAATATTTGTAAAACAAAAGAAAGGAACATCGTTTTTTCCGCTTCCTGTCTGTCTGTCTAGAGCTGTGGGTCCAAACGGTTTCCAGCTTCCAGAATCCAGCTGATAATTTATGAGAGGATGGTGTGAACCAAGAACTTGGTGCCCACGGACTTGTGTGTGTTCTAGGCAAGGTCTAGTCCCATTCCCGCTCCTCAGCAGTGGTGGTTACTGACCCATCCTTAGAAAAACGTAGCAAAACCAGAACCCGTGTCCTGAGGCAAAATTTGGACTTGGGCTTGCTTTATCCTGCTGGTCCATCATCCTTTCCTTCAGAAGGAGGCCCTGTGTGTTGAGAACTTGGTCCCGCCTTCGATGAATAAAATTCTGTCACATCCAGGTCTACACAAACCCCTTATAAAGAACCAAACGCGGGGGTTAACGTTGAGCAGTGCTAAGGGACATTCCCCTGCCCCTTCGGTGACAACGGATCCGTCCATCTAATATTGCTCAAACTGACACCTCTTTTCTAAAAATAGATGTCTGAACATTCCGTCAATGGAGTAATCCAATTGCCTGAGCATTCTTGGGTGCTTTATCATTTAAATTGTAATAAATCACAGTGTGCCACAAGCTGTATTGAGCTGCATCAAGTTACATTCCCACCAATAACATGCGGTAACCAGATGAAATCAGTGTGACATGATGTAATTGAACTCAAAATTCAATGCATGCACTGTTTTATCTTTAAAAGTTGGTTTAAATAGGTCTCTTAAAAATCAGGGGGATTTTTTTTTTTTAATTTTATTTTTTTTTAAATCACTGCCGGTGTCACATTTTTGACTCGCTATTTCTCCCTTTTACTTACTTTAAATAACGAGCACAGAGGGCCTGCCCTGAAGTCCATTGACCTCTATTGACACATTACTGTTGATTCCAGACTTTGGACCTGGCCTATTTTTGCAGTAAAATACAGAAGAATAAGCATAGTGTATTTTTTAGGACAGCTGGAGTAACACACTCATGCTCCCGTGAGTTCCTCGGGAAGATGCTTCCACAAAATACATCTACCGTTGTTTGGAAAATTTTCCTTATATTTAGTCCCCCCCC
>VZRU01004734.1:46383-58245 GCA_013398155.1 Pedionomus torquatus
TGCTGTGAGGGTGGTGAGGCACTGGAAGAGGTTGCCCAGAGAAGCTGTGGCTGCCCCATCCCTGGAGGGGTTCAAGGCCAGGCTGGATGGGGCTTGGAGCAACCTGGTGTGGTGGGAGGTGTCCCTGCCCAGGGCAGGGGGGTTGGAACACGATGATCTTCAAGGTCCTTTCCAACTCTAACCATTCTATGATTCTATGTGGCTTTCCATACTGCATCACTCTTTGAATGCAACTTAACCTTCCTTCTCCTGCAGTGCCATTTCTCCACCAGGGTAGGGAGGGTTGAAATATTTGTGTTTTTTCCTCTTTCCCTACAGACAGAGGTACCGTCCCAGGCTCCTGCAGCAGGAGGGCAGATGTCACGTCCTGCCACCTTTTTCATGAAGATTGATGCTTTCTCCTTTCTTTCTGTGTAACTAAATATCCACTAAACATTTAGCAGATGTAAAGCTGCGTAGTCTACCTGACAAGGGGGAGGCTTCAGGTGGTGATGCCAGTGGACAACCTGATAGTGTCAGGCAGAGCGGGATAAATCTCAGAGAGGTCTCTCTGTCTCATAGTTCTGGACCTAGTCCCAGTTAACTGCCTACGCAGAGGTGAACCGTCTGCTCAGTGGAGAGATATGAGTGCTTCCAGAGGATGATTTATCCCGTCTTAATAGGGGTGGTTAAGAGTAGTGGGATGAATTGCTGTTTGGTACCATCACTGTTGGATGAAGGAGGACAGTAGGTAGATATACCTATATTTTACAACCTCAGCTGGCTGGTGATGTCCGCCTGTGAGAGCACTGAGGGAAGGGAGGCTGGTCCTGCTTTGTTTCATTTCTGCTACAGTTTTTCCTATTTCTTCTCTGACTTCAGGATACAATACAGCAGAGATTTATTACAAAGACAAGACGTCAAATTGCTGTGATTGGATCCAGGTTAAATCTATAGTTTTTCTTAACCCCACTGACTCTTCCTACCTATATTCCAAACACCAAGAGAGAGAGGCTTATGAGCTCAAAGCTCAAAGGGAAACACAGCAGCTTTAGGGAGTGAGAACTTTGTGAGATGGGAGCTAAATTAATCTCTGCTGTAAATCCATCACGGTCCTAGCCAGGCTGGGCTGAGAGCAATGCAGGTGATGAACAGCAGGCAAAGGCATAGTACAGCCTGACTTATTTCTCTGCAAAACCCAGCTTCTGTCTTAGTCGTCGCTGGTCGTGTTATACAGCCCCTATATTTAATAAAAGGGGGACGGAGAGCAGGAATCTTCTTGGTTCTTGTTTTCCAAGGTGCTCTTTACATCGTAGGGACACTACCCTTCCAGCAAGCAGTGCTCAGATCAAATTGCCAAGCAAGTTTCCAGAGTTTTCTGCTGGCTTTGGTTGCCAGCATCTTGTGTTGCTGCACTTTATGCTGCCACATCCACCGGATGGTGGGAAGTACCAGCGCAGAAACATTCCGTGAGGGATGGGTGTAGCTGAAGGACATGATCTGGGAGACGGTGAACGTCCTCTGCTCCCCCACCGATCCTTTTAACAGGAAGAAAAACTGTAAAGTGGAGTTCTAATGCTAATATTGGATGGGAAAGCGGCAGCAACGGTAAGGACAGACCCATCTCCTGAGAATCCCATATCCCTCCCTCCTCCCAAGGGCTGTACCTGTGGAGCTCCACCTTGGCTCACCCAACAGGGAAAGAACAGCCACAGAGCTTGGCTTTGTGTCAGTGCTTTGAACAGGGACATCCCAAGCCCCAGTTAGTGCATCTGCAATACCTGTATTTTTGCTACGAGCTGAAGTTTGTGTCTGAAGAACAGCCTGGCTGCCTGAAACAGGGTGTTTGCCTCTGACACCTTCTTTTAAAGGCTGTGTGACCATTTTTTCCCCTCTTCCAGAGCAGTAATCTGATTTTTAGAAGATCAGGTGTGACACAATAATTATCAATATGATAAATACGACAGATAATTAAATGAGCCATTTGAATTTAGCCCCTAGAAGTCATTTATCTAGAACTGAAGTCAAAATATAGTCCTTAAAGCATCCAAAATGAATATGAGGTGTACTTTCTGTGACTGTTTTCATTCTTTGAAAACAATGGATTCTCAGGAAGCAACTACAATGAGCCGAATTGCTCGTGCAACAGCCAGGTAAGAAAATGTCCAGGTTATGATGAGCTCCTTTCCCATAATAAAGCAGAGTATACAGGTTATTAATCTGAATTGAGAAAGGTTTTCTTAACCCCTCTCCGTTGTCCAAGCTAGGATTAAAGTGTTCTAAGTGAACAGCTGAAAAAAAAAAAGTTTAAAAAAAAAAATAAATCAGTACCTATTGCTTGGGCAGTTTGACACCAAAGAATTGGTATCGATCCAGAAAAGCAAAACAAAAATTATTTAATTTTCCTATTATCCGATCCGTCCTCCAAGGCCATTCCAGCAGCTTGAAACCACCAGAGAGTATTAGATTCCAGTTTGTCCTGTTTTCCCCTCCCACTGCCACTGCCTATTAACGCTTAGCAGACCACAAAGCACTCTGTTTGCTTTGGGCAGCCTGTGCTGGTCCTGTGCTGGGAGATGAAGGCACTGCCAGTTCTCCTGGCTCTTCCCAGTCCTGCTCTTGAGGAACGAGGAGTACATTCCCTGTAGGAAAAGGTCCTGAACTTTGTTTTTTTCCTCCAACCTTCCTTACAAAAAGCCCCCCCCTTGTGTCTAATGTCCTTTCTGGACACGGTGGTGGTTGTTGTCCTTATTCTCAGTGTACCTGCCTGCGGTACAATTTAAAAGAAAATGAACTTCTGTCCCACAGGCAGACGAGTTCATCCCTGTTGCAAATCCCAGGCAGCCTGTACCTTTTTGGGGGGCTTTGTGTGTTCCCTTCGGCATCCCTGCATGAACTCGTCTTTGGGTTACCCATTCAGGGGATGAACTTGATATACAGCAGCACGGATAATCGTGTTACCAAATCCAAGGCCAACGACAGGGGAGGACCATTAATAGCTGCCCGTGCCGAGACAACACGGCTCCATCCCCGTGCCATGAGTCATTCCAGCTGCTGGAAAACGCTATCTCTGTAGATTCCCCTTTGGTCAGGAAGAGTACGGAGATCGCTCCAGTTCAGCAGCGAAAATCTCTCCCCAGTTTGTAGACAAGAGAGCTCTTTCAGAGACATTCTCGAACAAAATACCAAACAGGGCTGCGCATGGCACAAGCAGACTCCAGCTCCCGAGGCCAGTGGATAAAAGACACATATGCTGTCACAGATTAGATATGAAACGAGCATATGTTTCTGCACTGAATCAACCGCAGAATCGAGGTTGCTGGTGTATCTGGTCACAGGACGGGTCCCTGGCATGTGTACAGGGAGGGGGGTGCGTAGGTAGGCAGAGGGAAAGATTGATCCTCCTTTGGAGCACGGAACCCCAGACAGGGTGGAATGACAGCAATTAGAGATGGAGATTAACGCTGCTAGGTCTGAGAACATAATTTCAGCGGAGTCATTCCTGATTTACGAGAGAAAATGCAGGTCCAGCAGCTCCGAAACCTTGCTGAGGTCTGCTTCGTATTTTCTCTTCTGCCATAACTGAAGTGTACAAGGCACATACGTGCCTGCATGCGTAGACACACACACACGATTCTAGCACAGCATTTCAGAAAGAGGGCATATTTTAAATTTCATCAAAGTCGGTGAAAAACGCTACCTTTTGTTTGCCTTGCAGTACAAGTTCAACATTTTTGAGGTCGTCAAGTCTGTATCTATCTATGTCTGCATTTATTTCCTCAAATAACAGCCTAAAACAAAGCGAGCTTTTTTTTTCTTTCTTTCTTTTGTAGTGATATTGGTTGTTATTGCCTATTTGCTGACTCAGGTCATTATTCAAAGTAGGCTTCGGATTAGGTTTTTCTCACTTTCCTTTTTTACTGCAGCTGCCTGACAAGCTCCGCTGCGTGATGCTGAGGGAGATAAAAGTTTCAGACCCTGGTGACTGGAGGTAACCCTGGCTGGACTGGTCCTGTCCCCTCCATTGCTTTCTTTCCCTGTTCCAGTTGCTGCTAAGCAACTAAGGTACTTCTGACTGTCTGCTCGTGTAATCCTTTTAGTTCTCCTTAATTCCAAGGAACTGTTTGCAGTTAAGCCCAACTCAGCATTTGACTGAAACCCGCTAGAAGCAAGGGAGAAGTTGATCTCCCGTGCAGTGAAGAAAGAGTGATGATACTGCATGGCAGTGAAAAATCTGAGCGTGGTGCCTCTCTTTGTTTGGTTTTGGATGGTGTTGGAAAGTCAGATGCCAGAAACGCTGTTGGTCTGATGAATTTAATCCTCTAATAGTTACAGACTGCTTGGTGGGATCTCGGTATGGTCAGCAGCTCCCTCTGAAAGCGTGTGGAGGATGCGGGGGGGAGAAACACCTATGAAAGGACACATGTGATGCTCAGCTCCAAAAGAAGACACGAAGGGTAGGTTTGAAGTCCAGGAAGCAGACAATCCCAGACTAGTCATTCAGTGCCAGGCAACTGAAAATGATTGGAAAAAAGTAATTGAAGCGAATATTTGTTCACACCGAGGTGCTAGCGAGGAGGAGAATAAGACAGCATCGACTTGTCAAGCAAATTGTGCTCAAGCAGGAACAGCTCCTGTTCTGAGATGCTTAAAACTAAATGCAAAATGAAATCAAACGTAGGATACTTTATAGTCTTTATGACACAGAGCAAAGATGATAGTAATATCTGCCTCCAAAACACAGTGTCCTGTGCTTGACCCCGTCTCGCTATCGGGACATTACAAGGACCTGTTCTTCAAGGTCCTCTGCGAGTCTGGGACGGCTGTATCAAAAATCACCCCCCGAGTCACAGATCACCGGGACAACACTGCTCCTCCCAGGCGATGTGTTCGACAGTGCCCAGGAATAAGCACTCAAGAGCCAGAATTTAAAAAAAAAAAAAAAAAAAAAAGAAAGAAAGTAAGAAAGAAAAAAAAAAAGATTGGCTAAAACTGAGTTTATTCTGAAGTGTTTCCAAACGGCTACACATCTTTTTTAAAAGGGATTTTCACCACTGAAACAATTATTTTATTTGATCAATTAAATGCTACCCATTTCTGGATGCACTAACCACAAATTTGCTAAATTCCTGAGCTAATGAAAGGCTGGCTTGCTTTGACATGAATGGGAGTCTTGTTTGAGTAACAATCAAATAAGGACTTGGCCCAAAGACAGCAAGGAAAACATTTAGATGTTAAATATGTATTCAGAAGACCTTTCTTCAAATCTTTTCTATTACAGCAACAGGATAGTGATTGTGTTCTCGAGAAGGGACAGTTCAGTGAAACGTCCAGCACCTCTCAGGATTTAGCAGAGTGAGCGAGAAACTATGCAAATATTTTAGTTTAGAAATACTTGTAGCTCCTTTTCAAACAATGAAAGCCTCAATTAAAGCCAGATCTCCGTTATTTAAAAATTCCAGGCAGCAACTGAGAGAGAAAGAGAGTGAGTGAGTTTCATTTTTTCCCCCCTCACTCACAAACATAAAGTCCAAGGTATTTGAGAGTCAGGGAAGTTGTGTCTAACATTAAAACTGTGAGAGCTGAGAAGTCTGAAGCTGTGATTCTTATCTTCTAAAGAGTTTTGCAGTCATCAATACCTAAAGTAAGCTGAAGTACAAGAAATAGGTGACCTTAATAGATATAACTCTGTATGGGCTCATTCTACCATGAAATTAAATTTTTAATCTGAATTGATGAACAAAAATGCCAGTTTGATCCTCCCCACACACAATACTTTAAATAGCTGGGTAACTATTTCACTTCCAGAATGTAGCTGCACAAACAAGATCAGTGACAGAGCAATTCACTTCATGGGCTGGGATGATCCAAAGACAAAAAACTCTTGGAGACTTTTTTTTTTTTGGTTTTCTTCAGCTGTTGCAAGCTAGATTTAGGATTATTGGGGAGGTAAAATTATCTTCTTTGGCTTCTGGTAATTTGTAAATATAGGAGTTAATCCCAAAGTCACTAAAGTCTCAGTTATTGCTGAATCTTTTGGTGGACTTCAACTGATGTGTTTCCAGGCTTCTGTCTTTTGGGCAACACCTTATCCTCAGAGCTCATCTCACGCCAGCAGGCTGTCCTTAAAAGCGATGCTCTTCCTCCGAGCCTACCTTTGCCATACGAGCCACCAGCCTGAATGCAAAGCAGGTATGATGTCTAGCAGGGAATCGCTGATTATTTGGTTTATGACTGCTTGATCTCAGGTACAAGTTGTAGAACCTGGAAAGAGGTTACAGATAGAGGATGGCCTGCCAAACACACACAAAAAAGAAGACTTTATCTTTATTTCATTTTTAAAAGCTGTCTTATTTTCCACTTTTTTTTTCAAGTCTATCAGTATTAAAACTTCTCCTCAGTCCATGAACTTATTTATGGCTTCTTTTATTTTTTTCCTGAAAGTTGCCAACAGAGATTTGACAAATGAAAACAAACAGAGGAAAAAAAAAAAAAAAAGGCTCTCTTCATTAGTATAGAAACACGAACTTGGATGTGTTGGTCAGCTGAAGCTGTCAGAATGGCTGGAGGAATTATCCGCGATTTATCTGCCGAGTAAACACCATGGCAAAGTGAAAACTGATGCCGCAGCATTTTTTATAGTGCAACAGGCACGGCCCTCGCTACTGAGTATTGGAGCCAAATGTTCTACCATGGCCCTATACAATAGCCCTCTTTGACAATAGTTCAGTATTGAGTTTGTTATGAAATCCAGTCTATTTTGGGAGGGCCCTATTGTTTCCATTTTATATGCGCTGCAGATTTGTGTCTCGGGCAGCACGGAACTAATTGCCCAAGTTGTCGCTGTTGCTGAAAAAGCTGAAGGTTTTGTCCCACGGAGAGTGGAGAAGTGTCTTTCTGCCAGGCAGATCCTCGGAGACAGCCCATTCCTGCGGGACTGCTCGGGCGCTTGGCGATGCCTGTGGGAAGGGTTGGTAGCGAGAGCCGCCAGGCAAAGCTGATGCTCAGCTCGTCACCTCCTTGTTATACTTTCTAGAAGTACCGGTGTCTACCCTGGAGGTATCTCATCTTGGATGCTTCTCAGAGAAATATCTCATTTCAGTACCAGTTGCTAAAGGAGGGTAGGGAACAGTAAATGTAAATATCTGGCTTTTAGAACTCTGCATTTCCTGAAATAAGGTGGTTTTGTCCCTGTAATGAAGCTGCCTTGTTGCTGGATAGGAGTTGCTCTATCTGTTCTGCTCTCTAACGCCCTGATTATGCTCTTTTTCCCCCCTCACAAAAGACAGAGTCACACCATTAGAGCTAATAAAGTGGTGCATACAGAACTGAGAGGAATGGGAGGTGACTGCGTGCCCCCCACACCTCTCTCCCGGGCACTGCTTCACTCCTGCTCTTGTTCTCCCCATGGAAAATCAGGCTCCGTAGTGAGAAGCGACTGCAACATCAAACGGAATGCTTTCGCAAAACCTTCCTTTTAGATTTGGACTCTTTGCTTCTGTTCCCAGTTCCAGAGCTCCACAGCAGAGCTGGGAACAGTCAGAGGCCTGAGCCTCTCCCAAGTCACCCAAACTGTTGTTTGTGCCTCCCCGTGCAACCTGCCTGGAGTTCCCATGGGTTTGGACAGTCAGCCTTTCCCTGCTGAGATCGATCTGGGCACATTTAGAGCTATTGAACCTCACTAAATATCCATTGACGTTGTTGAATGTATATTTTTTTTCCTTCCTCCACCCCCCCCAAACCCCCCCTTTCAAATGATTCCAACTTTGTGCATCGCATGCAAATCAGCACATGAGATGGTGATGAGGAGTTTGCAGACAAACAATGTCGCTGCACTGGTTCCTGGTACCCCTTTCATCCTTCTGTTTTGAAGACAGGATAAGTAACAGGTAGCACAGAAGTGGTTCGTTCTCACAGCGACAGAAATCTTCTGAAGGACCGTGCTTTCCCCTGGAAGCACCCTGTGAGCAGTAATGGAAATTAGGGACACGTACCGGGGAGAGTGGAGGAGGAGCACAGGGGAAGAAGTATTTGTCATAAAATGTTTATGTCTAAGCTCAGTACCGGTGAAAAGAGATGGACTGACAGCTCATGGGAAGCTCAAGATGTTCCCACATGCAACCCAGCGTGATAGCAGGAGGACACTTCCCTTGGCTCATCTGCATATTTTATGGTGGGGAACGATGTGGTCCAACTTCTGTGTTTAACCTACTCCTGGGCTCTGAGCACCACTGCGAAGCGATTTGAGGGATGACAGCAGTTTGATGCGCCTGTGTTGACATGTATGTCTTTGCACGTGGGGTCCACCTTTGCTTTCCTGTGATCTGCTTTATCATGAAAAGATACAACGAGTGCTCAGACTCGTGGTGGGCCAGATGCCCACCGCCTGTGAGATGTTCTGCTGGAGTAAAACTGAGCTGCGCTAGTTTGTGCTGGCTGAGGACCAAGCCCAGAGAAATAGATGTATGTGTTTTATCTATTCCTTGTAAAAATTGTACAAGGAACGGCTTGCTTTGGAAGCTCCCCAGCCTTCCCAGTCTACATCTGGATTGCCTACACGTGCCAAAGCCTTTCTAGATGGAAGGGCCATGCAGTCATCTTCCAGAAAATGTTTGTATCCTCTGTTGGCTGGAATGGTGTTGCCCCAGTTATTTAAAATACAGCTGCAATCTGCAACATGGGAGCACTTTATGTCCAGTTTGAGAGCTTCACCCTGAGAGTCCGGTCTTTTTCTTCTCTCCCTTAGGCCTCCCATCACAGCATGTATAACTTAGAAGACAGAGCCTGCCGGGCCCCAGCCTTCTATCTAATCATGGGAACTATCGCTTAGTATTGATACTGCCTTATTAAAGCAATTAGCCAAGCATTTCAGAAGCTTGTTAATGTTTCTAGAGTGACTTCTAATGAGGAATAATGACAACAAGCATGGAAGGTCTCTGGTGAACTTTAGATAATGACGTAAATCTGAGAAAGGTCAACGGTATCTGTGGATTCAATGATGACCATTCCCTTCATTACCCAGTTCAGCTTTTATTTTCCTCTTCCCAGGCCACTTACATCTGCAGGAACATGTTCCTTTTCCGATCTGGAGCCCTACCTCTTGGTTCACAGATTGACTTAGCTACTAAGTAAATGACTCTGAGCCTCGATGCTCCTTGTAATGAGTTTAGACAACAACTAATCAATTAACAGAAGGAAAGCAGATACAGCAGGAGGCACTACACAATGACAATGTTTTGCATTTACATAGCAAAGCGCTTCCCAAAACAGCGGCCTGGACATCACAAGGTGCATTGTGTGGCTGTGGCAAGGATAATGCCAGGGGGAGTCAGCTCAAAGAGAGAGACATAGAAGAGTCCTACAGGGAGGCAAGAAATGGAGCTTCTTTGCTGGAACTGGTCAAGAACAAGGTCTGGAGCTGGTGGAATGATTTGTATTGGTATTAAATAGGCATTTTTTCTGGCATAGAAATATCACTCGTGTCTGTACTGACAGATTTCTATAGTCTGTCCCTGTCCCTGGTCAGGGACTACAGCCCTCATCCACAGCCTGCAGAAGTCAGCGCAGCGCTGACTTTGCATAGGAGGGCAAAGCAGGCCTTCCAGAGGGGTATGGAATTTGGGAAGGGAGCTTGGGAAGGCTGCGGGGGTCAGGCTGGACACTGCTTCAGTGCAGGCTGTCACATGAGGTTCTGCCTAAAGGTCTCACGCAGCCCGTTAAGGAGGCAGATGTGAAGGCAGGGCGTAGTGAGAGGAAGGGTATTTCCAGCCTCATGCAAAGTCATTACAGGAACCGGTGCTGTATCTAGTTGTGATGCGAACGTGGCTTTTCTAAAGAGCTGCAGAAGTAGTTTGAGGGGTGAAGGAGGTGTCTTTCAGCGATAGACTGAAAGAGCTGTCTATTTAGGAAAGAGAATAGAGAGAAATTACTTGATTGCTCGAAGCTGGCACTCCACTGGTATGTTCATGAGAAGGAAATACTAGATACTGAAAGACCATTCAATCTCCTAGAGATAAGCAGAAAAGCCTGTTACCAAGCCAGGCAAATTCATGAAGTGTATGTTTTCTATTTTTCATTATTATTATTATTATTAATTATTTAAAAGTAAGGGTGATCAGCCAGAGCAAGAAACTCATTGGTAGGGCAATAAACAGCCTCTTGCAATTAGCCAGGGACCTGAGAGCACCTGCAGGGGTTAGTGGCCTCGCCCAGCCTCACCTGTGGTCTCCACCCACGCAGCCTGCTGCCCATTGCCCCCACAGCTCTCTTTAAGCTCAGACGTGGGTCCCCCAAATTCACCTAAACTTTGCTGTGAGTGGCCGTCCTGATGTTCCTGACCTGTGGACTGGTCTTCTCAGGTTGACCCAGGACCTCCTGTTTCACCTGGACTTCGTGAGATGGACACTGTTGCATGAGCTGCGTCCTTGCTGGTGAGTCCTTACTCCTCTGTGTGCCTCAGTTTACCTGCCTGTTCTGCAGACCCCATTAGGCTTGTCTTACTGAGCTGGTAGGTGCTGTTCTAAGGATTAATAATTAACAATGGGATTTGTAAACCTGGGTGGATTCTACAGAGCTTGGAGGGTTGTTCCAGGCTTGTACAGAAATCAAAGGAGGCAGAAGGTAATTGTAAATCATTTTCAGGAAGTAGTTTTATGCCTTTGGTGGAAAGAAATGTATAAGGGAAATGTATTGAACAGAATGCCTTCCATTCACACAGTCTTTACTAGTATTTTGAGTCTGTAGATCACCTTTTGATTATTAGTGCAAATATTTCCTCTTTGTTTATTATTCTGCGTCTCTGTAAGATTGAAAAGGAAGGGAACTAGGAATGGCTGGTGAGAGGGGCAGATGGGAATTATTAAATAAGTAAATAAAAGGCCAGCCATCACATTAATCACTCCAGTCCCCACTCTGTAAAGATCCCTGTGCTGCTGAACCCCTCTCCCTGAGCTCAAAGTCACTGGAGTGGAGGGGCCCGTGCCTGGACGTGTTTGCCCTGCGGGAGCGGGACCAGGTCCTTCGTCTGCACCTCCTGCATCTGTCCTTGCTTTTTAGGCTGCAGGCTCCTGGGTGTTTGGGTAGCACCGAGCGCAGCAGCCGCGCTGACTGGGTTTCATAACAAGCGATAACTGTAGTGACAGAGAGAAGGTTGTTTTGGGAAATGAGTGGTGTTGCTGTGTGCTCGAGCTGGGAGAAGCAAAACCATCAAGGCTCACTCTAGAGATGAGGAAATTCATGCCTTGGAGAAAGGAGAAAGGTTGAAGGGGCGATGCAGAAATTAAGTGACTTGCCCCTCCTGTTGCACGGTTGCTCAATGTGGGATAAACCACTTGCTCAAGCCCAGCCCAAGGGACCCCCACTCCTTGGGCTACTGGATTGTTCCAGGTATATAATTTCCAGTGATAAGCTTCTTCCCCAGAAGTCCTGCCCCGGTCCTGCCTTCGTTTCAAATTTCTTTCTTGGCTTAATAATTTGAATTTATCACAGCTAGGGTTTGTCTGAGTATCTGTCTGCGCTGTGTGTCCTTTAACGCTGCTTCTTCTGGAGTTTGTATTTAAAAGACACCCCATCCCCGATAAACACAAAAGAGCTTTGCCATAGAGCATCCCTTGTCTTCTCCCCAAGTTTCTCTTTGAAGAATGTGCGAAGAGTAAGAGTTGCTTCATGGTTTGGATGAAATTATGTATCTTTATTAGGTTTCTGTTCTCAGGAAACAATTTATTAGACAGAAGAATGTTATGTTATACTACCTCCTCCTTTTTGCCTGGGAATTTACAGTTCGCACACTGCACCAGCACATAAATCCAGTTTTATTTCTCAATTTATTCACCTGGAACTAAGTGGATTAAACCTTTTTTTTTTTTTTTTTTTTTTTAAAGGAAG
>VZRU01004734.1:59911-71819 GCA_013398155.1 Pedionomus torquatus
TTTGAAAAGGCAGCAATCCAATCTGTGCGCGAAACCTGCTGAGGTTGTCCCTTTCTTCTTGGTTCAGGAGGGCGAGGAGGTGGAGATTTGCACTCTCCACTGCTGGCAGGATGGGAACCCGTTTCCCATCTGACTCCAGCATGTTTCCTGTTAAATGTGTCTGCTTTAAAGCCGGTCATTTCCAACTGTTGCTGCCTCCGTAGTCCAGCATCCCAATCGGGGAAAAACTTTTGTGCAAATTGACATTCTCCAGATGACAATATAGAGCACCCCGGTGCCTCCTCCCTAGCAAAGTGAAGATAATATACATTTCCAATTAGTGGGACACATTCTAGTCATGTTCTCTTTTTACTCCCTAACTATCTTTGTTTTGCTAAAAAGCTGGTCGGTCATTAATGAAATCCTGCAGTTCTGCTAATCCTAGATACAATGCAGCTTTTCTCCAGCAAGCTATCCCTGACATAAAACTACAGTTACCCAAGCTCCCTACCACATTAAGATTCGTTGTCATTTGCCTTTCATTACATACCTGATGTAGCACAGTAGCAGTCAAATGTCCTTGGCAGGCAAAGCAAAGTATTTAATTGTATTAGTTTCCGCTTGCTCCGCCTTAAAAACGTGGGTTGGTTTTTTTTTTTCCTTTTTCGTTGGGAGGGAAGGATGAAAAAATAATAATAAAAAGAACAAATACTGTAGCATGGAAACTTACACTTTCTGGTTGGACGTAAATGTAATTATACTTAAATTCTCAAAGCAATCTTGTAAACCATCCCCCCCCCAGCAACACTGTATTTGCCAGTGCCATATGAAATGCCTCTCCATAGAGGCGAACAATGAGGCATTCATCAAAGGGAACCAGTGATTAGATGTTTTTCATTTTCAGAACTTTAAGAGATAAATAGGGGCCCTGTTCCTCCATTTGATGTACAGTACTGTTGGGATTCAATTAATCTCTTCTGATAAATACCGAATCTCTGCAATATTATTTCGGAAGAAAGAGTGTCACACGGAATGTTGACTTCAGTTCCTCAGAATACGGGTACTGGCTTTCAATAAAGAAATATATTAAAGAAGGCTTGGATGACCATGGGGCCCGGATCAGGACTGTGAAGCTGTACAGCTTTTCCACTGAACAGCCTTGTTTTTTCCCCAGTGTTTCCCTATATATATTAAAAAAAAAAAAAGAAAAAAAAAAAAGGACGTTGGATGGACTAAGGAGAAAAAAGCTAAAACTCTGACTTAGGGAACTCTAACTTGGGAAGCTGTGGCTGCCCCATCCCTGGAGGGGTTCAAGGCCAGGCTGGATGGGGCTTGGAGCAACCTGGTGTGGTGGGAGGTGTCCCTGCCCAGGGCAGGGGGGTTGGTACTCAATTATCTTCAAGGTCCCTTCCAACTCTAAACATTCTATGCTTCTGTGTTTTAGGAGATCTGAATTCTGACCCCGGCTTTTCTATGTAATTCTTGAGTCTCGTGCCTGATTCTGTTAAAAGCAGTTAATCATCTTTTTCTTCATCAAGATGTGTGGAAGAGGTTTGCTTTTTTTTTATGAACTCTTTTTTTAAGCTCTTTTTGCAGTGCTCAGGTACTACAGGGGTAAGCAGCGGAGGGATGTCTATAGATGCAGGCAGCTTCTAGGTGTAATTTCTATGGTCTTCATTTGAATATGCAGAATTGCAGGCAAAGGGCGCTATCAGTGCCTGCCCTATGGCCGATGAAAGATGAGTTGCTGCTTTCGGCACAGCCCAGGATGTGTCTGTGTTCCAAAAGCCATCTCCGCAATTGATAATAATTTACCCCTCTATTGCCATTGACAGTTTTATTAACGAGATCAATGGCTGAACAGGCCTCGAACACGGCACGTGCGTCTTGCCACGGCTGGGGCAAATGAGGGGTATCGATGGAGCGGGGCGGTGAAGGTTTGTGTTGCTGCTGCCACGTGGTGCATTATCGGTGGGTGGACCAAGAAAATAGGTCAGCTCTGATCAATAGGCCTGCTTTCGCGGGTACTGAATCTACTTACATAAAATGGACCAGCTCAATTTAAAAATAAATAAATAAATAAATTAGGTAACTATCAGGCTCAATTTGGACTTAGTCTGAGGAAGGAAAAACTGTGCTCCTTGCAGGGATGCTGAAGTGGTGCGAGCGGAGCTCAGAAGCTCTGGGGGTGCACATCGGAGAGAGACCCGAGGGGTGTCACGGGGTACTCGGGTGGTTTGATGGAACTCGTTCTGCCCTGATGAGCCGAGACCCTCATCTCATGTAGCCCTATGGGGCGATGGACACGTTTAAAGCCCAGCTCAGCGCAATCCCAAAGCTGTACTCCTGTGGACACGTCTTAATGAATCTGGCTGAAATCGCCTCAACCCCTTTCGGGTCCGTTTGTGTTTTTTATCATGATCACATTTCACTGCTAGAATGTATAATCCGTCTTGCCTCTTGATTATTCTGTGCTAAAACGACTTTCTTTGTATGTTTTGCCACAGCCACTTCTTTAGAGTGGCACACGCCGCATTGCTGAGTCGAAAAACTCAACGAACAGTGTTCATTAAGGGTTTGATCCTCCTCCCATTTACCTCTTTGGCAAATCTGCACTGGTTTTAGGAGAGCAGAATCAGGTGCTGATGAAATATGGGTTCACCCCTGAGGACAAGATAGGGATTTATGGTCAAATGCTGCAGTTGGTTTCCAGAGCACCACGGAACTATCAAGGGACGACGAGTGGCAGCTGCACCTATGAAACGAGAAACGTTTTTGGCACAAATTTCAGCTTTGTATTTTAAAGATGCAACAGCTCCTTTGTAGTTTTGGGGATTGATGTTAAGCTTGTTGAGGTCAATAGGAATCTTTCAAATGATTTCAGGGGCTTTGGATGGAGTCTAAAGCCCAACTGCTCATAAAAAGTCAAGAAGTAGACATAGATTTGGAGAGGCATTGGAGGGGGTCATTCGGTTAAAAAAGTTGATTTTCTGAATTTCTGCTGGTTTTATCAGGTGCCTTCTGAACGCAGCTCAGCTTGTATTATCTGCAAGATTTTATGTCACTGCAGTATCTCAAGCTGCACTGATAACAGGATCTCACCATGTATTCTTAACACAAAACATGTAGAGAGTTTTGGAAGGTTTAGTCTCTGGATTAACTGAGTGGAAAATGTCTTTTCATTGTAGCTACAGATGGTTCACAACACAGGGGAGGAATCTGGAAAAAAAAATTGGAACCTCTTTGTATTAGCAACTTCATTAGGCTTCCTGACACTGAATAAGATTGGTCATAAAAATGAGAGAAGGGATAGAGAATAGTTATTTTTCATATTTCTTCATTCTTTTTCACCTTCTTACTATTTTCCCAAAAAGGAGGTGTTTCTCATTTAAAAAATATGAATGTAGGGGGAAAAAAAAGTCAACCCTTTTGTATTTGTTACTCTATAGGAGAGGTTAATACTTGAAGGAAATCCAGCATGTTACCTTGCAAAGGACGGGAAAAGGTTATAAATCCAATTCAAGCTGTTTGAATTGCTTGAAATTTGAAAATAGATTTCAAGCAATAGAAAGTAACAATTTGATGATAGTTGATTTCTGTGTTGGTTTGTTTTTCTCCCCGATGTTTCTCCCCACGAGGGGTTTGAGTCCCGATGTGCTGGAGTGAGATTGCTGAATATCTGGTGTCGTGGGAATTCATGCTCCCCTCTGACGAGTCATGCTTCATTATGACTATCGTCAAAATCAAAATAGCAACATTTTTGCTGACTGTATTGCTAATCCAATGGAGACTGGAGAGAGAGGTGGGTGGACGGGCAGAGAAAGCATAGCAGCGATAATGTCACTTAGTAGGGAACAGAATATCTTCCTGTATAAGATTAAGTTATCAAATTAAAGCCTTGTGCCGTGATCAAGAAACTCAATTCTCCGTATGATACAATTGCCAGACTGGGCCAAATTTATCCTCGATTGAAAGCCGTGTTCGTGTATCATTCTGTCCAGGTTGAAGTGGGACTCCTGATGCTATCGGGACCACCGCCGCTTAGATACCTGTGTGTAAACACCATTCTTGGGCCTTGGGAACAAGGTTACTAAGATGTCCAGGGTGATTTTCATTTGATTTCTCAAACCTTTCCAGTAAAAGGGTCATACCTCCACGACAGAATATTCACCGGTGAGAAGACGCCTTTGCTTTGTGGGGAAGTGAAAAACTAGACCAGGCAGCGATTGCCAAGGAAATCTGTAGCCTGTATTTGTAGCACATTAATAACATGACCAGTGACCTTTCCAAAGGCAAGAAATGCATGGAATTGATTGTCCTGCCCAAGGGTTGTGCAGAACTATAGATTGGTTATTGTCAGACCGATCTTTGTTGTGGTCTCCTCTTTGGCCGGTGGAAACTCAGTGTGGGGGTGTGTTTTAGTCTGGGTAAATCCAGATACAGCTGAGAAACTAGAACAGTGCCTCGGTACAGCTGCCAGAGGTTCAGCTGCTGGTGGCCGTGCTTCAGCTTGCACGTTCCAGCGCTTCTCCTAAAGACAAGGTACAAGCTTCTGGGTTTTTCTGAAAGCCACAGTCTCACTTTTCTAGGTAATATACACATATATACAGATACAACTGATTTTTTGTTACAATCTGAGAGGAGGATGGTAATTTAGGTCCCCAGAAGTTTGGGGTTTTATTTGGATTTTGGTGATTTCGTCCCTGACGATGGTTTTGGTGATTTCGTCCCTGACGATGGTTTTGGTGATTTCGTCCCTGACGATGGTTTTGGTGATTTCGTCCCTGACGATGAATAAAAATTCCAGTCTAGTGTCCTCCCTTACTTGGAATTAATGTCAAGGGCAGCTCCATGGATCCAGAGGTCCCAAATCTAAGGCAGTCTGCTGAGTCAGCTTTGTTGGTGGGTTTCTTCAGCCTGAGAGTTGGAGAATTTAGCAGCTCTCCAGGGTTATACTTGGAAATCAGAGAGGGTTCCCCGGCATATGTCACATTTGCAGAAAAAAAACCTGACCCTCTTTGGAAAATATTTGGCTTTTTGACAGCTAGCAGTTTTCACAAAACTCTGATTTTCTTGACAATGTCGATCCTTCCTAGTAAATACCTACCTCTGCTGAGATCCCTCCCTGAAGAGAGGTGGGACAAAGACAGGGTACGTGATTTGCTGGGGGCCTAGGAAGAGATAGAGGAAGTGTAATATTTCTGATACTTCTGATTTCTCTCTTTCACAACTGCAGTGATGTCCTTCTGTGAATTCCAAGGTAGTGACAGATCCTCCAGAGCCCTGTCAGGCCTGTCTGTTTGTCCGTGTGCATGAAAATTGTTGCCGAGTCCTCTCTTTTCTTGAGAATCCAACCAGATGATCGTGTCCCTGACTTCACATCAGTCATTGACAGGCTGAGAGAGCTGGGGCTGTTCAGCCTGGAAAAGAGAAGGCTCCGGGGAGACCTTAGAGCAGCCTTCCAGGATCTGAAGGGAGCTCCAGGAGAGCAGGAGAGGGACTCTTGGTCAGGAAGAGTGATGATAGGACAAGGGNGTGTCATTTGCTTTAAATTTCCCTGAAGATATTGGTTTATCTACGGAGTACTATAGACTTCCACTGCAGCAGGATAACCAAGAGGGTTAGTTTAGGTAGCAAACAACCGGCCTGAAACCCAAGAGGTAATTTGCAAGTTGGGTTTCCTGGACGAGGGCAGGTAATTGTCTGGTACCCAGGAGCGGGGTGGATGGTCTGCTTCCTGCCTGTATCCAGGAGTAATATACAGAATCCATTAGAGAGATGCCTAATCATCTTAACCTGTCAGATCCAAACCACCCTCTTTTAAGAGCCAATTTGTTTTTCTGCCAGATCGATGTTCTTATCTGTAATTGCACAGGCCATGAATGGCACCCAATAACCAGTTAATATTCAGTTCCATTCCATGGCAGGGTGGGGAGCAGGGAAATGTCTTAATTTAAACATTTATTGTACAACTGTGAAAATGTCCTAAGTGAAATTAATTGAAGCTCAGGGAGAATAACTTATAAATCACCTTGTCTGCCTTGCATAAAATGATACAAGGATCTGCCGAAGCTCTATCGTGGTGCTGTGCAGAACTGGAGAAAGCTTTAACCCTAAGGTTACTGTTGTTATTCTGCCTCCAAGGCGGCAGAAATCTGACTCCTACAGGTTACGTGATGAAGGGAGGACTGATCTAATGAATAATCCACAACTTTTCCCTGTTACTTTGCACTGTGACTGCTCCACTACTGGATTGTGCCAGACAATTTGAATGTAGCGTTAATCCTGCCAGCCAGCCATCCCCTGTACTGCAGCAGCACTTTAAAGAGGGGTAATAATCCCGTCAGACTGTGCATTTCACAGTACAAATATCACCAGAAAATGGGGAAAACAGCCCTAGTGACATTAGCAGAATAGGATATATACAATACTGGCTAAAATACAAGATGGAGATTAGGCAGGCTAATGGGGAACTTGAAGAACACGTAAAGATGCAAGCAACGCATGGGGAATTTATTGATTTGCTAGAAACAGTAGGGCTGCAAAGGAAATACTTGTTACACTTGAAGAACACTCAAAGGGAAATAAGAGTATTGCAGACAAATACAAGCTGTAGCTACCTACTAACTGTAATGACCGTGGATAGGAGGGGAAGATGCAATGCAGTGACAGGGAAGGAAGCCCCAAGACGCCACGGTGAAGGGCTGAGATGGTCGGTATCTTTTATTTTGCTTTTGTGTGGCATTCAACACCGTGGAGGGCCCGGGTTACAGCTCCTGTCTGCTGCTGGGGTACCAACAGTAAAAGAAAAAGAAGTTACAAGGACCAAAAAGCATGTACCTGAGACTTGTGAATGATGTGACTGAGATATTGAGGGGAAAAAAAAACCACCAAACCCAGTGATAATCCTGCTCAAATCGGTGGCTCTATAGGAAGCCACCATTTTCTTTGGAAATGTCCATCCTGCATATTGCAAATCAGCAAGGCTTAATTAAGCGCTGGGCCGGCTGAATGAAGAGATTATTTAAAGAAGAATTTGGTAACAGCTACTCGATATACAGATTTTACGATGCAGAGGAAATTCACGTCTCTATAACAGACTCTTAGGAATAGGTCAACAAACCAGTGAATAAAGGAGAACTGGTTGACATAATTTATATAGACATGCAGAAAGTCTTTGGACAAAGTCCCTAACAAGGGGGTACTGAGGAAGCCAAAACCCAAGGGGTGACTGGTAAAGCTCTGCTGTGGGTTAGATGGGAGTAAAAAGCTCCCCCTCCCCAGTACCCGCACCCTGAAATGGGAAGTAAATGGTCTGGTTTTAATGTGGCAAAAAAATCAGTGCTGTGCCTCAGGTTTTGTAGTTGCTTAAATATATTTACCGTTAAGTTGGAAAAGTGAAAAGTAAGGCAGGAGAAAGGGTTTGGGGGTAAGCTGGAGGTGGTTGAATGGTTTTAATGGAACCCTACGCAGTCAAAGGGGAACCCGAGGGGCAGGGTGGAAATTCCTGGCTGACAACTCCAAGGGACTCTTCAAAAGAGTATTTGGACAGCCCATATCTAAGTTATCACTGAAGGGAAAAAAAAAAAAGAGGTCTGTAACGGAACAGTTCAATGGTATCACTGCTCAGTCTACAGCAGTGGCTAAGAAAAACACCAGTGAAGTGGTAGGAAAAAACCCAAGTAGTATGGAACGTGATATTGAAAATATAAAGATATTATATCAGTGTCCCATGACTATTGGTCACTCCTACGCAAGTAGGATACAGAATAAATAGAAACAGCTGGGAGATGGACAACAGGCGTAATTAGACGCCTGCAAAAGTTCTCAAAAGAATAATTTCTTGAAAGAGATTGTTCAGATGAGGGAACATAGAAGTAAATAAGAAAAGGAGCAGAGAAGGTGAATTGCAGTACATTGAAAACGGTTAAAAAGAAGTGGGTTTTGTACAGTTTACAAAAACCTGTGGAGCTCTTTGTCTCTTGACATGGCTGAGGCCAGGAATCTGGTGGGATTGAAAAATTCATTGAACGTTTGTACAGTGAATGGAAACATCTGCAGTAAAATGGGTGGGATGCTATTCTTAGAAAAGAACCAGCACCAACCCTCCTACTTTGGGGCACAATTTAAATAGTGACCGAGGGAAGGAGCACCGAGAAACTTCCTCATTAAGGTTTTCCGTGGTGGTCCCAGGGGAGATACGTGCTTTCTTCTGAAAACATTTGATTTATCCCTGCAACAGGTTAGCCGTTGGTCTAAATAAAAGCAGCAACACCTCGTTTTCACCATGCACGCTGTCACATCGTCCAGATTTTTGGGAAAGGACGGGCAGTTTAAGAGCGAATTGAAATTCCTCCCAGTTGCAATATGGGACCATCGATGCACATCTGTACACAAGGGCTTAAGGCGGTAATCGAACAAGTTTATAACGCTCAATTAAAATTTATTGCACAGGTATATTTAAGTGCTAGCAATAAATGACAGACTGAGGGAGATTATTTGTGGTTCTTCTTAATAGGGGGGATGTGACTCAAATGCATAATTTTCAGATTATTTGCCCACGTGGGAAAGGACTGAAAATAGTGATGAGTTTTGATTTATGACTTCTTTTTTATTTTTTTAATAAAGCAGACAAGTAGCACTTCTCCAGTGTGAGGAGAAGCCCGTCCTCAGCTGAAGTGGAGGGCGGGGGGAGAGAGGAGGTGTCCTGGGGGTGCAGGGGATGCCCGTGGGGCGCCGGGGCTGGGGGCTACCTGCAGTGCTAGCCCCGGCCACCTCCCTGGCAGCCCCTCGACCCTGCAGGCTGCCTCCTCCCAGGGCAGGGGCCCAGCCCAGATTTGCTCAGCGCCCCCGGATCGCTTCACAAAAGCGTCAAAGAAACCTGGGGAGTCCAAAATTCAAGAGCTAAAAATTCATTCCGAGGAAAGAAAAGAAACCAGAACAAAACGGCAAAGCCCCAACCCGGGATTTTGAGATGAGCTGCAACTTGGTGACACGGGCAGTAAATTTGACAGCTTCTTGCCACCTCCTCCTGGGGCAATTTGCTTTGAACTTTTCAATATAAACAGTGCTAAAACTGTACTCAGGTAGGGCATTTATGGCCAAGGTTTGCAACTTTCCTGCAAATTCCTGCTACAGAACAGGAGCTTTCCCTACTGCAAAACAGTTCTTAACTCACTGAAGAATGTACACGCAGGGCAGCAGGATCAGATCTCTAAATAAAAAGCAGAAACAAAGCACAGAAAGAAAGAAAGGCATCGAGTTAAAACAAAATAATATATCGGGCCAAATAGTTTTTGCTCTATTCTTCAATGCCAGTAAAAATTATTGGGATAAAATATGTGTGTGCTCGTGTTTATAGATACATATATCTATGGGAAATTTTTCTCTGTTTTGAAATCTAGATCAGCGCAAGGGGAAAATAAAATGCTGAGCCACCACACAACCCTCTTGTCTTTCTTTTCTGTGTCAACTCTTCCTGGCAGAGAACAGCATTTTGTTTCCTAGTGTTGAGGCAGCAGCAGCTAAAGCGAATGTTCATATGTGTGGTGAGGCATTTGTCCCTGGAAAAATAACATCTCTCCTTCTATTAACGTTTTAATTAATCCCTTTTAGTTATGAAATGTAACTTTACATTACATAAAAAAAAATTACATGCAGTCTCTTAATCTGCTAATCCTTTCTCCAGACAAGCTGGTTCTTTTTAAATCAACTGCCATTTTATCAACCCAATGGAGCAGAGATCCGGACTCAACTCTATTCAACAATACATTCTTTTCATGAGAGACTGGCCTAGCTAATATGACACCACAAAGGGCTTGAGGAATTCCAAATACCCAGCTCTTTGGATTAAAAGCATAATAATCCCATGCAGTTTTTTGTTCAGAATTGATAGAATGGTTGTATAGTGAGTCACACTTGTTTGAACTTATCAAAGTAACAATATATCAAGCATTTCGTAGGATGATATTTTATTTTCTCAGGTCGATTCAACTTCTTTCAAGTCTCCCTTTTTTTTCTTTTTCTTTTTTTTTAAGTGTGTATTTATGACTGGAGAATGCCCTTGCAGTTAAACAATTGAAACATATAATTAAGCACAGGATCCGATAGCTTTTGTTTTAGGACTAGGCTTCTATACAGATTTTATATAGATGTGAGTGCTGTTTTTACCAAAACAGTAAGAGGCAGCACGGTGCTGTACGCTGTGTAGAAGTAATTTATACCACCCCGTCCCCTGCCCATAGGCATGTCTTTACTCATTTCCAGCCCCTATAGCCCATCCAAAGTGGGACAGCTTTTGTGTGTCAACAAGCCCGTTGGGAGACGGAAAACAAGGCTGTTAGAATGAGTGGCCCAGTAGCCTTAATAAAATCCCAAAGCTTTGGGAAGAAGGAGGGGATGGAGGAGCCGTGCAGAGCTGGTGCTGCCCGTCCCCCTCCCCCAGGAGCCCCCACGTCCTCTCCGGGCTCCTCATGGGTGGCTTTCTGCCAGGTGGGGTGGTGGGTTTGGTGTTTTCATCTCCCATTAATGCTACCTTGAATTTAACCTAGGGGAGTCTAACCCACATCCCCCCAACCCCCCAGCTCCATTCCCTCCCAGTTTGCACTGGGATAAGCAAGAGGAGACCGAGGCCCTACGTTTTCTTTACAGATGGGTTTTGTAAGCTTATTTAAAGAAAAGCTATCAGCTGCAATTAGAAAACAGATAGCCTTTTAAAAGCGAACCGAGATGCTCATTACCATACTGCAGTTCTTATGGGTTTAAAAATGGGTGCTTTTATTGCTAACGTGTTTTCTGCTGGCGTCAACAGGGCTGTCAGCAAATTTCGTGCCCGTGAGGTAGGAGTTAATGGGCCGGAGCGCTTCGTAAGGACCCGCTCCTCAGCTACCCTGGGGAAGAGCACATTGGGACTGGAAATACTCCAGGGGCTCCAGCCTTTCCAGGGGGCTCCTTGGCCCCTCGCGGACTCTGCAGCCTTCCAGGAAAGCAAAAACAGGGTCTGCCCTTTGCACTGAGCAGCACGAGACACGTGGCAACAGCTTCTCGCTCCAGCCACGGCCACAAATCAGGACCCCTGATTCAAACTCTTCCCATAGCAGGAGTGTGGGAGAAGGTCTTATTCTTGTCCCGGGGCAGCCACCATTCCCTATTATGAATAAAACCACAGAGAACTGGTGTGGCCAGTGGGGCTGAGCTGGCAAAGTGCTGACTAGAGCATGGCAAAGTCAGCTGGAGGGACCGTGGGGATGCTCCTTCACTTGCTGGTCTCCACATTTTCGCCAAAGGCTCAGGACTGAAAGAACCCTCCTGAGCTGTTGCCATCTTACCCCTGTGCCGCTCGAGGAGCAGAAATTTCTTGTGGCCGGACTGGTGAGTCCTTAGTCATGTCCCCGCAGAGAACACAGAACTTCCTTTATTTTATTTATGTTTTTGTTTTCATTGTCATAACTCTTCCCTTGAGTTCCCACCCCTCCTACTCCATATGGCATCTCACAGGGGAACAATAGAGAGCTCTTCAGGGGTTTGTACTATAACTCTTCAGAAGCAAAGTATTCTCTAAGGAGCTGGTTGAATTTTTCATCCCAATTATTTCAGTATTTCTACTGAATTTCAAAACTAAATACATTCACAGAAGAATTGGCAGTGTTTGAGTGAATATTTTTCATTTTTACTTTCGACCAACTGCGGAGCTAACCAGAACATTTTGAAATTTGACTCCCTTGCCAATGCCTGCTGTAAAGAAGGGAAATTTGGGAAGGGTGGTGGCAGGAATGTTCGCTAATTTCCCCATTTCTTCTCTTTTCAGCTTGAGGCCCAACCCCAAAACCAGCGAGGCACCTCCTCAGGCTAGAGGAATAAAAGTGTTAATGAGGAAGCAAATAGAGTTTAAAACTTCAATTCTTACAGACACGGGGGAGGAGGGGGGGGG
>VZRU01004735.1:13256-26295 GCA_013398155.1 Pedionomus torquatus
AATAATAATGAAATAAATAGTGATAACAATAATATAACTTTAAAAGTAATATAACTTTAATAGTAAGAATTTAAATTAATCTATAATTTACTTTGGCTAATGAAAAACTGGTGAAAGCACTTTCTTTCCCCAGTGAACCCAAAATATATTTAAAAATAAACAAAACCCCAACCACCTGCTGTGAAGATAACACAGAAAGTTGCCAATCCAGAGGGCCTAAAGAATTCATTCAAGGAAAGTCATCTTTAGAGTCTTAAATCTATTAAATACTCTGTTCATGTGAACTTTTGACTACAGACCATAAAATATTTTTATAACCACCCTTGGGAACAAGATGTGCCATCCTCATCTCCTAATGGAGAAGATGGAGCAAAGGTTAAGAAACTCGTGCCACGTGAAAAAGGCCACGATGAAAAACACCCAACCCACACTCCTGCCCCATTCCCTGGAAAATCCTTCTTGTATTTTGCTAAATCTGCCATTCTTAGCCAGCACGTTTTTTTTCCCACGGGAAAGTGCTAAGCTCAGAAAAAAAACACAGAATTCTGTTCTTTTGAGTTGTTCAGACCCAAGTTACGTTACTGAAAATTCTTCTCGTGGCAGCAAAGCCCACTGGTAATAGAGAATTGTGAAATGACAGCTCTGACTTCTTCCCTTCCCATCACTGACCGTTAAAAATGTAGGCAGCGTTCAGCGCTATCTGTCTCTGTTGCAGCACATTCAAGTAAAACGTTGCTCTGTCCCGAACTTCGTCATCGCTGTCCATCATGCATCTGTTTTGGGGAAGAAGGGGACAGCAGTCAGGCAGCTGAGCTAAAAACAGCATGATCAGACTGGAGTTGATCCTTCAAGGACAGTTCTGAGCGCTCTCTACAGATGTGCAAACTACAAAACCAAAAAGTGCTCCTACAACGGACCAGTTGAAGTTTAAAAGCAAGTGTCACAGCAGAAAAGGAGAGGAGACGTGTTTGTTAGTTGTCAACACCAGGCACAACTGCTAAACTACAGAATTCTTTTATATTTATAGAAATACGTGGCAATCCCTGGCACAAATACAGGTTGGGCAGAGAATGGCTGGAGAGCAGCCCTGAGGAGAAGGACTTGGGAGTGCTCCTGGAGGAGAAGCTCCACAGGAGCCGGCAGTGTGCGCTGGCAGCCCAGAAAGCCAACCCCAGCCTGGGCTGCAGCAAAAGCAGCGTGACCAGCAGGGCATGGGAGGGGATTCTGCCCCTCTGCTCTGCGCTCCTGAGACCCCACCTGGAGTCCTGTGTCCAGCTCTGGAGTCCTCAACAGAGAAAGGACATAGAACTGTTAGAAAAGGCCCAGTGGAGGGCCATGAAGACTATCAGAGGGCTGGAGCACCTCTCCTATGAAGACAGGCTGAGGGAACTGGGGCTGTTCAGCCTGGAGAAGAGAAGGCTCCGGGGAGACCTTGGAGCAGCCTTCCAGGATCTGAAGGGAGCTCCAGGAGAGCTGGAGAGGGNAGGGCAGGGGGGTTGGAACTGGATGATCTCTGAGGTCCCTTCCAACTCTAACAATTCTATGATTCTATGAATTTATAGACTATAGAACCTGCATTTTATGGCTCAAATTCTGGGGGGCCTCATGTGGTTGCACTATTTACTTTTACTTTTTTAAAAACCATTTTTCTGCAATACAACAAAAGCAGAAGAAATATAGAAGACTGCAAAATCAAACACATTAAAGGTGCTTTCTCTTTCAGACTGGAAAAACCAGCTCTGCTCACCTGGATTGTTCAACTACAGCAGGTAGTTTATTAAGATTCTCTCCTTCTCCTGGCAATTTCCCTCCCTCCTCGCATTGCACAAGCCACTTCTTGCAGTTCTAACCCACACTGAGGTTTTCTGCCCGAAGCAATTAATAATTTCAATTATCCCTCACACCACAGAAGCCAGATGTCACATGGGTTTACGTTACAGTGCTGTATGAATGAAGAACATTACATTTATGGTACAATTTCATAGAATGGCTTGGATTGGAAGGGATCTTAAAGATCATCGTGTTCCAACCCCCTGCCCTGGGCAGGGACACCTCCCACCACACCAGGTTGCTCCAAGCCCCATCCAGCCTGGCCTTGAACCCCTCCAGGGATGGGGCAGCCACAGCTTCTCGGGGCAACCTGTTCCAGTGCCTCACCACCCTCACAGCAAAGAAGTTCTTCCTAATATCTTGTCTAAATCTCCCTTCTTCCAATTTAAAACCATTACCCCTTGTCCTGTCACTCCACTGCCTGACAAGGAGTTGTTCCCCATCTCTCCTGTAGGCTCCCTTCAGATCCTGGAATGCTGCTATAAGGTCTCCCTGGAGCCTTCTCTTCTCCAGGCTGAACAGCCCCAGCTCTCTCAGCCTGTCCTCACAGCAGAGGTGCTCCATCCCTCTGACCATCTAGGTGGCCCTCCACTGGACCCGTTCCAACAGTTCTATGTCCTTTCTGTGTTGAGGACTCCAGAGCTGGACACAGGACTCCAGGTGGGGTCTCATGAGTGCAGAGTAGACGGGGAAAATTCCCTCCCATGACCTGCTGGTCACGCTTTTTTTGATGCGGCCCAGGATGGAGTTGGCTTTCTGGGCTGCCAGCGCACACTGCCGGCTCACGTGGAGCTTCTCATCCAACTCCCATCATCTCCCAACACCTCTACTGGCACGTTGTAAAAGGCCCAGTTTGAGTTCTGCCCTGGTCTGATCTCACTTATTCGGTGGAACCAGAGGTCCCAGTGTCACCAACAAACTCAGTACACCCGCAGCAAGGTGATACCCACTCACCTTTGCAGAAGCACCAAGATGCTCGGAAGAAGGTTCTCATTCTGGGCACCAAACTTTGCCAGAGCACTTACGGCGCCTAGAGGAGAGAACAAGGAGATGTCAAAGGTGCTCAAACAACACGCAAACAATCTCACAGTCATGATTCAAAGCACTCTGCGTTGCACATAGGGCTCTCACTACACAGGTTTTCACTCAATAATCCTTTCAGGTATTAAGGAAAGACTAAACTATATTTGTATTTTCAAATGGAAAGAGTTTTGTGTCAGGAAATAACAGAACAAGATCAGCTTAAGAGCCCTGCAACTCTGTTCTGAGAGCGCTCCCTGTCAGAGAAAGTTAGATCAAGCTCCATGGCTCACTCCAGCCGTTGGTCCCTCTGCCATTAGCTGGAGCTCACAAGCCCCAGATAAAAATGTTTTTCATGCACAGGGGTGACAAACAACCAGCGGTGACAAGGGCCAGACTGCACTCAGGGACTTTGCACAGAGCTGAAACACCTCAGCAACCGCTGTCTGTCCAAACTAATCCAACTTCAGGTCAGTGGTGGCTTGAAGAAATTCCATACAGAAAGCAAGCTCCCTCTTCCCATTAAAAACCCTTCCCCCTCGTCCTGTCCCTCCACTCCCTGACCAAGAGTCCCTCTCCAGCTCTCCTGGAGCTCCCTTCAGATCCTGGAAGGCTGCTCTAAGGTCTCCCCGGAGCCTTCTCTTCTCCAGGCTGAACAGCCCCAGCTCCCTCAGCCTGTCTTCATGGGAGAGGTGCTCCAACCCTCTACTCATCTTCATGACCCTGTGGGAGGACCAAGTGATGATGCCAAGATAATATGAGGAATTTAAAACACGCTGCAGGATAAAATCACCTTCACAGCTCATCCATGCAAGAGCTAACTCTTCACAATGCCTTTGGAGCAACCATTGTTTGCCTCCCACCCCAAACCCGGTTTCAGCACTAGATTTCTAGAAGAGCCGACCTGAAACCATTTACACCAGAGCTGAACTCACCAGCCCTCACGGCCTCGTTCTCCAGCACCACCCTGTTGAATATGAAGCGGATGTACTTGGATGGGGATGGTGTCCTCGGCCCCTCTTTCCCCAGGAGGTGCAGGATCTTTGTGGCCAGGACAGTATGTTCACAGTCTTCAATGAACTCACAGAGGTGAGCCAAGCCCGATTCCTTACTCTCGGGATTCTCCTCAATGATGCTGATGATACAATCCACAATGGCTCGCTTGTACTCGAAGCCACCCTGGGAAAGGAAAAAAAAAATTAATCAAGGGCAGTGAGCTGGCAGGCAGAGCTCAGATCGTAGCATTGCCCAGTTCCCCTCATGCTTCAATTACCCCCTTCCATTGAGGAAAAAAAAAAAAAGCATTTGAACATAAAGAGGAAAGAGAAGGTGGTGAAAACGTACCAGGTCTTCTCAGTCCCCCCCACCCATAAAGGTACTTCATCTGAACATCTCTTTAATTTTTGATGACCAGCTCTAATTAATAAGCACGTTTCAGACAGGTCTGACCCACGAGATAAACAAGGTCTGGGTAATCACTCAGGGCCCATCACTGCTGTCGTACCCAGGGACATAAGAAGGGAGAGAGCCATCTGTGCCATTTATCAGAGCTACCCACCAATAATCTCACAAAGAAAATATTAAACGTACATCATCCCTGAGCATATTGGAGAGGAAATTCATCATGACGCCGTGTTTTCGAGGGTATTTCTGGCACAAAGCACTGATGGCCTGTACTACCACGACCTGCAAAACAACAGAGAAGGACATTAATCACGTGCATTCATTTATTTTTTTCTATAAAAAAAATACAGGCTTCTCACTATCTTGAGTTGTCACCTTGACAGATTAAATTCACACAGGAGGAGGATAAAAATCAGGTGGTGGACACCCAGCGTAAGCGCATTAACAGCCTCCTGTTAGCATGCTGCAAGACCTGGCTCTGTTAGAGGGACTTTAGTTTCACAGAATGGTTAGAGTTGGAAAGGACCTTGAAGATCATCCAGTTCCAACCCCCCTGCCATGGGCAGGGACACCTCCCACCACACCAGGTTGCTCCAAGCCCCATCCAGCCTGGCCTTGAACCCCTCCAGGGATGGGGCAGCCACAGCTTCTCTGGGCAACCTCTTCCAGTGTCTCACCACCCTCACAGTAAAGAATTTTTTCCTAATATCCAATCTAAATCTCCCCTCTTCCAGTTTAAAACCATTAATCTCAGTAGACTCAGTGAGAACAGTTAAAATCCCTCTTCCTCTCTAAGAGGTACTCGGAAGGGGGTACAAGGGTTTGCAGGGTGCTGCAGAGGGGCCAGAAATCCACCAAACAACATTTATCCTTTCTTGAAGCAGTGGGAGGAAACAAAACAGTATATTTAAGTTGGAAAGTAGAGATCCACACCTTCTGAATTTCAAGCTGGCTTTGCTCTAAATCCCTGAAGGATTAACAAACGGGAAAAGCTTCATAATAACAAGAATGGGAGAAAAACCTGAAGCTGGAAAAAGCAGAGGCCTCCAATGCCACACCTTAAACTCATCTGATATTTCTGACACGAAGGAAGAGATCTGTTTCATGAGCCTGTCTACACTGCTCTCACTGCCCGTCTTCAGCAGGGTGGTGATGGCCAGGGTAGCGATACTGCGGTTGGAGTCCGTGATGAGGTTTTCCAGGTCTAGGTTGCAGGCAGTGACTGCAGAAGGATGCTTCATGGCCACCTGTAAGAGAAGGCAATTATTATATGGGAGAAGTAACATCCTACAATTCAAAGATTTTGATGGGACAAGGATTAAAACCCCATCATACAACCACTGGCAGGATGCAACCAAAGCTCAGGTTCTTTCATTTCAGCGTTTCAAATGAACACATCTGACTACAAGTTACAGCTCATGGGTCTGACGTTCATGAACTGCTTGTGTCATGGTGTGCAGCTTTGAAATCAGGATCCTGGCTGCATCAAAAGCAGCGTGACCAGCAGGTCATGGGAGGAAGTTCTCCCCCTCTACTCCGCTCTTGTGAGTCCTGTGTCCAGCTCTGGAGTCCTCAGCAGAGAAAGGACATAGAACTGTTGGAAGTGGTCCAGCAGAGGGGCACCAAGATGATTAGAGGGATGGAGCACCTCTGCTGTGAGGACAGGCTGAGGGAGCTGGGGCTGTTCAGCCTGGAGAAGAGAAGGCTCTGGGGAGAGCTTGGAGCAGCCTTCCAGGATCTGAAGGGAGCTCCAGGAGAGCTGGAGAGGGACTCTTGGTCAGGGAGTGTAGTGANACTCTAAACATTCTATGATTCTATGTTAATGTTTACTTCACACACATCCTATTCATGCTTTTCACAGTATTAAATATCTGGGACTCTGCTTTGTTGCATCTGAGAGCTCACAAGTTATCAAACTCCACGTTGTTATAGCCCTGCGGTCCAGAAACAAGCTGACACAGTTTGAGGGCAGAAAAGATTTGTCACACCAGGAGATTTGGCACAGAAAAACCAATTCTCCCACATGGAATATTTCCAGATAGAGAAATGCCAAAAGCAGTCACTCTACTTTAGGCTAACACATCATTAGACACCCAAGTCTGGCTTCCTCTGATGTTTAGAGATTTCTGCTTGTTTAGGGGTTTTGGAAGCACTCACTTTATTAAGGGTCCGTACGGCTGCATATCTCAAGACAGGCTTGGGAGAACTACAGAAGAGCTGCAGCACTGCAAATAAACGGAAGAAAAAAATATATCAAGAGAAGAATCTCACAACAAAATCTTAGAGTAGAGAGTGTTCAACAAAAACTGCCTCCCTGTACTGCAATTCTAAGCACCAGTAACGTCTGGGGAGTGGGAGGTGAGAGCCCTCACGACCCTACCAGATGAGAAAGGGAAAACCGCTTTGTGCCACAGCACTCTGATGTTAAAAGAAGCCAATAGTTTAATCAGAAATCACCACAGCAGAGAATCAGATACTGTCTCTTACAAAGAAAGAGAGGAAAGTTGAACGTATCCACATTCAGCTACGTCAGGCAGCTCTATTCATAATTTATCACTAGCTTCATAAGCAAGTTAAAAATAACCTCCTGGTTTTCATCTTATATCAACAGTATGTGGTTTGTATAATCATCTGTGGCACATCAAGGTCTTCTCTACCTTCTCCCTCGCCTCTTACCCCAACTTCCCACAGCTGGAAAAAGGCAAACGTTGCCCTGTGCTACCTCTAAAATCCATTTTCTACTGCTTCAGATGAAATGGGAAAAAGGGATTGAAATGCTTCTCATCCACAAGCCGCCAATTTGGGGACAATCAGAGAAGTCAGGGTTTGAGTCCAGTATTTTAGTTATGCTGTACTGTTTCTGATGCGCTTTCTCACCCTTTCTTTCAGCTGCATCAGTGAAACGAATGACTCTACCACCAACCTGAAACAGCCGGTGCCAGCTCCCTGGCTGTGCAGTTTGGGAGATGGATGATGGCAGAAGCAGCTTCGTAAATAACCATTTCATGCTTGTTCCGCAAACAGCTCTCGATGAAGTCGAAGAGCGGACTTTCATGGCTATGAACAGAAGACATTTCACGGCCTGACGCTGAATTACGTACAAACCACTAACATCACATTTCATAAACTCGACAGGAAGCAGAGTTAACACACCACATTGCTCGACTCATACTTGAGCTCTAAACTTCCTAATTACTGTCATTATATTCAGCTCCCCCTCTACTCTGCGCTCATGAGACGCCACCTGGAGTCCTGTGTCCAGCTCTGGAGTCCTCAACAGAGAAAGGACATGGACCTGGTGGAACAGGGCCAGCAGAGGGTCACCAAGATGCTCAGAGGGATGGAGCACCTCTGCTATGAGGACAGGCTGAGGGAGCTGGGGCTGTTCAGCCTGGAGAAGAAAAGGCTCAGGGGACACCTTCTAGCAGCCTTCCAGGATCTGAAGGGAGCTCCAGGAGAGCTGGAGAGGGACTCTGTCAGAAGTGCAGCGATAGGACAAGGGGTAATGCTTTAAATTGAAAGAGGGGAGATTTAGATCAGGTATCAGGAAGAAATTATTTACTGAGGGTGGTGCAACACTGGAACAGGTTGCCCAAACAATTTGTGGAAGCCCCGTCCTTGGAGGGGTTCAAGGCCAGGCTGGATGGGGCTTGGAGCAATGTGGTCCTAGTAGAAGGTGTCCCTGTCCATGGCAAGGGGGTTGGAACTGGATGATCTTTAAGGTCCCTTCCAACTCCAATGGTTCTACGATTCATGACCAGGAGATGTTCAAATCTTCTGCATATATTCCCTCCAGGGAGGGACTCTTTATCAGGCAGTATAGTGATAGGACAAGATGTAATACTTTTAAATTGAAAGAGGGGAGAGGAGAACTCAGGAAGAACTTCTTTGCTGTGAGGGTGGTGAGACCCTGGCCCAGGTTGCCCAGAGAAGCTGTGGCTGCCCCATCCCTGGAGGGGTTCATGGCCAGGTTGGAGGGGGCTTTGAACAACCAGGTCTGGTGGGAGGTGTTAGAACTTGACGATCTTTAAGGTCCATTCCAACTCTAGCCATTCTATGATTCCACACCTGCATTTTATTTTTAACACTAGAGTTCTCTCCGACTGCAGATTTCTACAAACATTAAAAAAAAAATAAATTGCTAGACTCCTACCTACTGTCTGCCTCAAACTATAATTAGTTTGGTAATTCAAATGCTGCCTCTCACTCACCCCTCTTCAGATTCCTTCAAGAGTTTGCTCGCGATTCGGATCAGCATGCAGTAGGCAAACTGGGATTTCAGTCCAGATTTAGTGAATTTATTCAGCATCTTGGAAACCGCAAGGCGATCGTTTTTTCTAAGGTGATAGAGCAGCCCCAAAGCATGGTACTAGGAAATCAGAAACAAAGAACATGTAGGTAGTGAATATGCACTGTAGACTGAAAAGTCAGATGGAAAGACATAAAAGAAAGGTTATTAATCACCGTTTCCTAGCAGAAACACTTTCTAATCTCCAATGATCCAAGTTTCCTGACAAATTAGAGATCTACAGTATTTCCCTCCCCTTCCTGTCTACCCTAAGACAACTTCATATTTCTAAAGATCTAAAGTGCCATGAAATTAGTTTACTCCTTTTTCTCCCCATTAATAGTCAGAATTTGACGATCTTGAAGGCCCCTTCCAACTCTAACCATTCTATCATGCTATGAACTTCAAAGGCTTCACCTTATGAAATTATACTGCACAACAGCACTCACATTTCTAGTACACTCAACACGAAGGACATCCCAAGGCCTTTAAATGACACCTGACCTTTCAAAAAAATCCTTGAGGCATTGACAGTAAAAGTACAAAGGCCCGTTTCTGGTCATGTCACCAAGTTGTTTTGGGGTTGGGGTTTTTTTTTGCCCTAAGTAAGGTTTAACGAAGCTGCAAACTGGGCAAGAACAAAGCTGATTTTACAGATTTGGTTTCTGATCGTTGGTCTGTAATGATGACTGAACATACAGAATGTTTTCGTTTTCACAGCCATCTGGAATATTTGGGCAAAAACGTTGCTGATATGAATATCTTCCTGATATTCCAGGTAATCTCTGCTGTCCTGTAGCGACTGGCAAGTTTTCTGGAAGGACACGATGAGGTACTGGTGTTGTGGGAGATAACGAGCATTTCTTGAGCTTTTTGAAAACTCAGATTCAAACCCCTTCTTGCAACAACTACTTCAACAACTGCAACAGCTTCCAACCCCTACAGTCAGTGGCAGCCCAGCTCTCAGAAGGTTGGCAGGGAAAGGGCAGAGGATTGCACTAAAGAGCCAGCTCTTAATTAAGAATCTTGCAGCGGGATCACAGAGAAACTTGTGATTTTTTTCAAACAGTCATTTCCCTCAAGTCACAGCTTATGTTTTTTTGCCTTTTTTTTAAAAAAAAAAAGGGGAATAGGGAAAAATCAAGTGGCTTTTTCTATAAGAAGTCACGGAATACCATGATAACCCTGCAGTGTGTTCAGAGCTCCCTGGAGCAACCACCCTCCAACGTACCTGCACCATGATGTTGTCACTAGAAGCTGCTTCTTGAGCTTCGTTGATCCACCGTTTGACTACGTCATAACTGATCTTCATCATATGCTGGAAGAAGCCACAAATTGAGACTTCAGACAAACTAACATTAGAAGAACAGTAAAGTCCCAGCAACCTTGTTTTCAGGTTAAGTTTAAAGAGTTTGAAACAATCTCGGGCTTTGTTTTCCATACTACAGGTAATGAAGAACTCCCAAATACACAGTTTTTGTGGATGAATTAGTTTCAATAAAGAGAAAAGCAACTTAGAGAGGTTTTGTCTATGTTCAAATAGGGCAAGATAACACATGGAAAAATTCACCTGCCTACAGTCAGTCCAACAGGAAGACTCTGGATGTCAGTATTAATAAAGGTTTGTTTACACCCTTGAGGTCCTAACCCAGGCTCTACTCCACCTCATCAGCTACGGCTCTTACATCCTGCTCTGCCTTCTTGATTTACCAATGCAACCAGTCTCTTTATCCAATGCACCTATAAACCACTGTTTCTCTTAAACCTAAGGCTCAGACAACCATGCTTTAACATAGAATCATAGAATGGGTAGAGTTGGAAGGGACCTCAGAGATCATCCAGTTCCAACCCCCCTGCCATGGGCAGGGACACCTCCCACCACACCAGGTTGCTCCAAGCCCCATCCAGCCTGGTCTTGAACCCCTCCAGGGATGGGGCGGCCACAGCTTCCCTGGGCAACCTCTTCCAGTGCCTCACNCTAACTCCTTTCTTTGTTGAGGACTCCAGAGCTGGACACAGGACTCCAGGTGGGGTCTCACAAACGCAGAGTAGAGGGAGAGAATCCCCTCCCTTGCCCTGCTGGTCACGCTGCTTTTGATGCAGCCCAGGATGGGGTTGGCTTTCTGGGCTGCTAGCGCGCACTGCCGGCTCATGTGGCATCCATACTTGTATTCTCTTTAATAAAAATATTAACCTAAGGACATCTTTGCCAGCCTTTTCCCCTAAACAAGGGTGAGAAAACCAGTGAACTCCTTCACCTTGCCCTCCCTACTACATATTAGCAAAAATAATCTTGAACTCCAGTCTCATCATGAATTGAGGCTTTTTTTTTCTGCAGAGCACAAAGCAGACCACTTTTATTACCCATTACTGAAGTCATACTTTTACAGTCATCACTGTTCAGTTCTTTTAACAGGTTGTTTCTCTTTACTCTCATCAACTGATGAGCACTTTCACAGTCAACACGTGCTTGACTTTTCAAAATAAACAAACAAACAAAAAATTCATGTTCTACATTAATTGCACAGAGAGATGACTGAGCATTTTGCACTTCAAGTTGTTACAACTGATGCATTCTAAAACAAGAATACGTTAAGGAAGGAGTCTGAGAAGACAAACTCTGCTTGAGACAAAGGAAATCCTGTTGCTCCTATTTTTTGTTTATTTTCCAGTGAGGACATGAAAAAGAAATATATCAAAGGAAAAAGGGAAGAAGAAAATACAAAACAAAGTTCAGGCAGAGCTAGCCATGCACCAGACTGCCCTTCCCAGCCACAATACAAGGCATAGATTTATAATAATATACCGCTTAACTCACTAAGGAAGACACCAGTGCAGAACTGGACACACTGGGGACTTTGTCCACAATGGCTTGCTTCATGTATCTCTCAATGGCTTGTAACATCGTACCCTATGAAAGGGAAGGAAAAAGCATTGATAATGTGGAAGCAGAGCATAAAAAGTATCATAAGGCAAAAACATCTGCACAAAACAGATCTTGAGCTAATTGTAAGGGAAACGTGACTATCAGCTGCTCAGTTCTGAAGATTCAGTGACATGATCAAAGCCTCCAGAGAAGTAAGCTCAGATCAGAAACCAGAGCTCCAAAGTTCCTGCCTTCTAACTCCACTTTTACAGTCCTGCAGCTCCACAGCATTCCTCACATCTGCAGAGGGATTTGGAACAGCCCTCCCTAAAGCAGCAGCTCCATCACTACTCTAAGAATACAACCTGCAAGAGAGTGGATTTTCTGTTTTGAAGACCCTCACTGTCTCTCCCACATTTGTACTTACATCAGTGATCCTGCAGAGTGCTCTGATGGCCGGCCCTCGGTACACATCTTCCTTCCCCGTCATGTCCTTGGTCAAACTAAGATGATCAAAGAAAGCCCGTGAATACTTTTTTAATATCTTGCTGTCTCGGTCATTTTGTGACATTCCCCCCGCTCCCCATCTCATTTACTCATTTAGCTGTTACCTCATAACTGCTAAGCTCTACCATTGGCTAGAAACAACTTCTCAATAATTAGCTACTTGAAAATTATTAACATCAAATTCTGTGGAAATGTAGAACACTACAAAATGCCCAGTCCATACAAGCGCTTTGCCATCTTCCAGGTTTATTTACCTCAGGCATTCTCCTTTTAAGCGTTGCTTGTCTTTCTACTACATGAAATTTCAGTTTAAATGACAGCAAAGTTTAATTTGCTGAACAGCATTAAATAAAGCTAAAATAAAACAACTGCTTAGCACATGCCACAGATGCAATTTTTGTTCTCCAAACAACCATAATGTCTATTCTGCAGTCAAAAAAAAAATTGATAGTTCACTTGGCAGACTGAACTGAGCTTTGCTCTGCTTTTCTCTAACTGCCCTGGCAGCAAAGTAAGGTCACAACAGGTCACACCAACCCCAGGCAGCGCTACAGGCTTGGGGAAGAGTGGCTGGAGCTGCCTGGTGGAAAAGGACCTGGAGGTGTTGGTCGACTGTGGGTTGAACATGAGCCAGCAGTGTGCCCAGGTGGCCAAGAAGGCCAACTGTTCCTGCTCCAGGGCAGGAACAATGACATGAGCAGGACTCAGGAGGGGATCATGCCCCTGTACTGGGCACTGGTGAGGCTCCTCCTTGAGTACTGGGTCCAATTTTGGGCCCCTCACCACAAAAATAAGATCTTGAGGGGCTGGAGTGGGCCCAGAGAAGGGCAATGAAGCTGGTGAGGGATCTGGGACAAGTCTTATGAAGAGAGGCTGGGGGAGCTGGGGGGGTTCAGCCTGGAGAAGAGGAGGCTGAGGGGAGACCTTGCTCTCTACATCTCCCTGAAAGGAGGGGATAGCCAGCAGAGGGTCAGTCTCTTCTCCCAATTCANAGGACTCAGGAGGGGATCATGCCCCTGTACTGGGCACTGGTGAGGCTCCTCCTTGAGTACTGGGTCCAATTTTGGGCCCCTCACCACAAAAATAAGATCTTGAGGGGCTGGAGTGGGCCCAGAGAAGGGCAA
>VZRU01004738.1:0-15056 GCA_013398155.1 Pedionomus torquatus
GCCAAGGCTGAGCCCATCAGTGATGGTGGCAGCACCTCTGGGATAACACACTTAAAAAGGGGACAAAACTGCACAACAGAAGCCAAAAGAGAGGAGGGAGAAGATGCTCTGCAGACACCATGGTCAGTGAAGAAGAAGTAGAAGGAGATGCTCCAGGCACCAGAGCAGAAATTCCCCTGCAGCCCAAGGTGAGGTGAGACCATGGTGAGGCAGGCTATCNTTAAACCCCCCAGCAACCACGCTACGGAAGGAGCCGATGTGAACTCAGCCCCCAGCATGGCCCAACAAGAGCAGAAAATGCCCTGACAAAACCTGCTTTCAGCCAAGACAGGCAGTAATGGAAGGGTCAATGACTTGCTGTAACACTCTCAGGATTTAAAAATAAAGAGAAATTCTTGCTGTTAGGGCTTTGCCTGAAAGAAATACTTGGAAGCCCAGAAGTGTCTGTTGCTGTGAAGGCTCCTGCCCTGCCAGGCTTGGGTTACGTGCCACACTGCTGTCCTGGGTGGAGAGGCCCAGGGCTAACTTTCCTTCTAACGCTGGGAAAATTGCACTTTTGGAGGACTTTAGTGTCTGAATTCATAAAAATATTTACTTAATGGCCAGCCAGGCTCTGGGAGATTCAAGGTCTCAGTGTTTTCGAGCCTTGCCAGGTGCAGGGACAAGGAGGAGCAAGGCCTGGGCGCTTGACCCAAGCTGCCAACAGCATTATTTCATACCATGAACGTCACACTCAATCTAAATTAGCAAAGTTTGCTGCATAGTGGGCTCTCCCTTGATGGTGGCGATCCAGACAGCTTCTTGCCCTGGTGCCGGACCCCTGAGGCCTCCCCTTCTTCCCGAAGCCCTTGCACTCGCAGTGTCCGACATTTGCTGTCCCTGCGGGGAGTGCACAAATCTCCTATCGGTGTAGGGATTAATACTGGTTCTTTAGTATTATTGTTAGTTATTTAATCTTATTCCAGTAAATCTATTTACATTTCAACCCTCGTGTTTCTTTGCATCTCCCAATTCCCCTTTCCTGGGTGGGGAGGGGTCATCGGGTGACAGAATAATTGTCTGAACAACAATAAATTGTTATGGGTTTTTTCCAACCATAACAACTCCCAGTGGAAACGCTGCGAGTGGGAGCTGTGATGTGTGTCCTGAGGCTCTGCTGGAGCCTCTGCCAACAAATCCCACCACATCTAGGGGACACATGGTGACCTCCAGCATCCCTCACCTTCTGCAGGACTTTGGAACGTGAAGCGATGGCATTTCCCTAGTGAGGCTGAAGTTCAAACATAGCTGAGCAGGGACAATTTAATAGTATTTGGGTGGTGGAAAGAGAGAAATAGGAGCTACACACAAATAACCATGGGGAATGTACATTTATTAACTTTACTCCTCCAGTTTCCTCTTCTCAGCACAGCAAACAAGTTTCCCTGAATGCTATACCCACATCCACAGCAAAACCAGCCTGTCACATCCATTTCTCCTCCTTTACCACACAACCTAATGCCCAGACATAAACATGCCTGGTGAGGCAGCAATGGGCTGGGGGGACTCATGCCACCGCCTTGGGGAAGGCACAGGCACAGCAGAACCTTAGATGTCCTCCCACAAACGGTCCATGGAGCCGTCCTTGGCCCAGCAAGGTTAGGAATAACAGCATGAAAAGTTTTCCTCTTTCTACAAATGTCACAGAAGGTACTCAAACTTCCCCTCTCTCAAACCAAAAAGGACTTTCCATCCAAAAAAAGGATGGCAGCTTGTGCACAGAGCTGTTTTCTGTTTCTCTGCAAACCCAGCCATCCAACTTCACCTCCAAACCCCAGAGGTGGCCAATCCCAACCACAACTACCATGTATTATCTCAGGGTGCGCAGAACACCTTCCCAGCATGGCTCCCATCTTCTCTCCTCTCCCAGCCCAGAACTTCTCCAGCAGTCACACACAGATTCCTCCTTGCACTGACACCCCCTATACTCCTAGCCCACCCGGTGAAAATACCATTTTTGACCAGGAGCAGGGCCATCCACCATCCTTTGGGTGTATTTCCAGGTTCCTTTTCCCTGGTCATTTTTGGATCAGCTCCACAGAATTCCTGGTCAGGGCTCCCAACAACACGCCAGGCAACACCACAATGCAACATCATCACATGCAAAACACCAGGATGCAAAAGGAGAATAGTGTGGAAAATGTCACCGTGTCGCTCAATGCCTGTTCCTTGGAGTGGGTCCTCAGATGGAAAGGATGAAGACAGAAGGTGACAACTAAGAGGTAGCAACATTCTGGAGACTGAAGCTGGGAGGCTACTGATCTGGCTCATGTACTGGGTTTGTAAGGCAAGGGTTTGGTAGCAGGGCCTGGAGGGTGGCTTCTGTGAGAAGATGCCAGAAGGTTCCCCCATGTCCCATAGAGCCAATGTCAATCAGCTACCAGACAGATCCATCAGCAGCCAAGGCTGAGCCCATCAGTGATGGTGGCAGCACCTCTGGGATAACACACTTAAAAAGGGGACAAAACTGNAAAACAAGCAAGGGATCACATGTGGTGAACTGACCACCATCCCCATTCCTGTGCCCCTGCACCACTGTGGGGGGAGGGAGAGAAAACTGGGAGTGAAGTTGGGCCTGGGAAGAAGCGAGGGGTGGAGGAAGGCGTTTTAAGATTTGGTTTTATTTCTCATTACCCTACTCTGATTTGATTGGCAATAAATTAAACTAATTTCCTCGAGTCAAGTCTGTTTTGCCCGTGACAGTAATTGCTGAGTGTTCTCCTTGTCCTTATCTTGACCCAGGAGTTCTTTTCCACCCCTTTTCTCCCTGATATGACCTGTTGATGAGAAGAGTGACAGAATGGCTTGGTGAGCTCCTGGTGTCCAGCCCAGGTCACCCCACTACACTTCAGCGTGAAGAAACCCAGGAATACTCAACAGGAGGGGAGGACTGACCACCAGAAGCCTTCACCCTGCAAAGCAGAGCTCATGAAGGCACTAAAGGCATGGGGTGGGCACTTGCAGCAGGGACTTCTGATGTGTGGACATGGGCACAGACAACAGGGCCACCAGGGAGCTGTTAAAACAGATAAAGAGAAGCAGCTCCATGTGGAGGGGCAGGAAAAGACTGGTTTACATCCAAAAGAAGAGCAGGGGATTGGGCGTCATACCTCTTCAAAGACAAGGGCTCTCACAGCCCACAGGGGGGTCAGGGTGCTGCAGTGACCTGTCCTCCTTGGCTCTTGCCACCACGTTGGACCCTGCTGTGGAGCAGCCACAGACACCTGATTTCTAACATACATCCAGAGACATGACAGAATAGTCACTGCCACGTCCAGGGGAGGTGAGAAAAACACGGACTTTTCCAGGCTCTGCCAACATCGGCAAAAGCAGAACGTGCCCTTTGGGTTGGTTAAGCAGAAGAGAGCAAGATCTACAATAGACCAACAGAACAAGGAGAGAGCGAGGCAGCACGGGAAATCCCTGCAGGCTCTCACCCCAAAGATAAGAGAGAACACTATTAACCTCCTCCCCCCAGTGAACACCAGGATGAGGTGTGAGCAGGCAGATCCAGCACACAACCTTGGCACACACCCCAAAAGGGGCATCACTTGGTCCCAAATGTGAAAAACCTGTCAGCAGCTCCTGAGCCCAGGAAAACCTGACAAGGAATTTGTAACATGAGGTCAAGAGTAGAGGAAAGGAAAGAAGGGATTCAAGGACAAAGTTCTGTGACTCCAGCAGGGAAGGAAGCACTGCTTGACGACCAGCAGGACAGAGTAAGAATTATTAAAAAACACAAACCTGGAGGGCAGGCTCTCAGAAGACTCATTTTATCTGATTGTCCCTGCCTTGTTCCAAGAACACAAAATACATCGCCCAGGTCAGCCATTAATAGACAGAGCAAGACTTGAATGTGGAATCCAGCGATGCAATTATTAACCAAACTCGACCTAAAAATTACTCAGCAATGGGCTCTGAAAAGAGGGCTGACCTCTTCATGGCAAACATCACTCTGAAAAACAAATGATTCTCAAGTCTATCCTGGCCTAATAAACAGAAGGCAGCTTCGCTTTTCTGAGTATGGGGACAGACCCTGTCTTCAGGGACAGATATTTCGGCATGTAAGCTAATTAAAGACATTTCTATAGAAGAAAAATTGGTCAATGGAATCAAGAGGTCCAAAACTCAGCAGAAAAACAAAGAACTGGTGAAGGGAAGAAGAATAAAAGGAGGGGGAGAAGTTACTTTGGAACTGGAAGGGCTGAGTCAAAAAGTACCCTACACCTGCTCAGGTAACAGCCCCTCAAGCTGAGGCCACACGGAACAGTCTATGGAAATAGGTAAAAATCAGAGTTTTTTATAGAAATACGCAAAAATCAGTGTCACGGCCTCCACGCACAGGACTCTGGAGAATGCCGACCATGGGCGCATCATTCCTCAGACCTAAGGCTCAAACAGGTTGTACCCAGGTATCAAAATCCTCCTCATTTGCTTTTAAAATAAAAAAACAGCGCACAGTGTATGGCTGCCAAGCACCAGGAGCACAACCCGGCACTGACACAGATCTGACAGATCACACTGACAGATCTGTCTCGTCCTCCACTCCAAACCCAACCCTTTCCAGGGGTGAATGTAAAGTTCAGACTTTTAAATCCATATTCAAGATTGAGCGTTCTGGTATGATTTCCACTACCGCTAAATATCCATACTCTGGTTTCAAATCAACAGTAGTTTTGACTATTGCGCACATCTGATAATTTAGGTGTTTAATTTTAGGCCCCCAGGGCTAATTTTAGATTCAGATTTGACATATTTGTCCTCACTGCTTCTGCATCTTAATCACCCTCACAAACAGTCACTTCTCACCCCAGCCTTACTCCAACTTTGCATTCTTTTACCCTCCAGACAACAGCAAGCCCTGCCAGACCCAGAGGTGCTGTGGCTTCCCATCTCCTCCCCGGGCTTCCACCACCACCCAGCACCCCGCTTGTGGCTGGGCAGAGAACTCTTGCCAACGTAGCACCCATAGGAACATCCACCTGAAAATAAAGAAGGGAAGTATCTCCACATTTGATGGGAGACATATCTCCACATGGACTTGTTTCCTTTCAAAAGTTTTGTTTCATATTAGTTGCTCCCAATAAAAAGTAGATTAACCCATCTTGTCCACCACTAGGGCATCATCAGAACCAGCAGAACCCTATAGGTCAACAAAATTATCTTCCTCCATAGAAGGTGGTACGAGGTCTGCTCTGCAGTGAGGGCTCATACCTATTGCTCTGGTGGGTTTCACCGGTTGTGATGGGCACTCCCTGCTCCTGCCTTCTCCACCTCAGCTGCTGCCTTAGAAAAGAGATGCTAAAATCTGCAAAGGGGACATGAAACATGGCCACTCTCCTCCTGCATCCTCAAAGACCTGCCCTGTACCATGAAGAAAGTGACTGCTTGAAGTGAGATGTAGACTATCAGAGTTGAGAGGCACTAACAAAGCCCATCCATCACCCTGGTAAGGCAGGTGTCCTACAGAGTGTGACAGATGTGATTTATGCCACCAGCGTTATCCAGAGCACATCTATGGAAGAGGCTGACCCTACTAGTCCTTCATCCACGTGAACCCCCGCATTTCTTTGGAGCACCTTCAGGAGAGGTCCATTTGCCACAGTAGAAGCTCGTAAGCGAACATTTGTAAGACTTAATAGAAGATGAAATGAGGAGAGAAACAAGAGTTTAGCAGCAGATGTAGAGAGCAAAGCTCTGAAAGGCAGTTCAGCCTCACTACAGAGAGCTTTGGGAAATACCTCAGAGCAACGTCTAGTCATTACCACAGCAGAACACCAGCACCACTCTCCAGCAGGGTGCCTTTGGGCAGTTCAGACGTGCATTCGCTTTCCTTAACGATGCATTCCATAATGCAAGGAAAAAGAACACCAGTCTGATTTCAAAAGGATGCTCTATTTAGTTGGAAAGATGGGATTCTTGTTGATGTTACTGCAGGCTTCCTGGATGCAACTCCAGAAATTACTGATCTTCTCGTATTTTATAAGCTATTTTGTCACTACTGCTGAAATACAAGCATTAAAAGAAGACATGCACAGCCAACTGTCCCCCTGTCTCATCTAACTTACTGGGATTAGCACCACCTCAAGAGCAGAGACAGGACACACATCTCTTCCCTTCTCCTTTCCAGTTCCTGCTCCTCCAGGAACCCAGTTCAAGCCAGACTAGAGTAAGAAACTAGCACAAATTTCACCCCCAGCACAGTTTCAGTCTCAAGTTCTCTTTCAAACCAGGATGCAAAAATGTCCCAGACACAGGAACAAAGCAAACAGCAGCTTCTAACGCGGGGTGGGGGTGTGCTCACCTGTGCAGACGTGCTGTTGAGCTTCTCCAGGCCATTCTCCAGTCGCTCCATTTTGGCTTTTAAATCCTTGCCCTTTCTCAACAGCAAATTCTGGTAGAGTTTGATTTGCTCAAGGAACGACTTGGGAGTGGTGTAGTTGTATCGTCGCTCATTGCTGAGGTACAACCGGGACACCTCGTTGACACTTGTGTGGACGTGGGCCATGAATTTGCTTACTGAATCTTTCACTGAATCCTAAAAGTAAGACGAGAAGACAAGGAGAAATATCTTAAGCAGAAAAACTCTATATGGCACAGACCTGTGCTATATATAAAGGAATTTATCAGCTTTTGTTTCTGCTGCAGTGAAATGCGAGATGTAACATCTAAGTTGATTCCTTTTGACTTGTTATCTCTAAAATAACTTTGTCTGTTCACGTACTTTATACCCGTTTTTATATCCTTTTATCTCATACTTCATCTTATTTCAAGCAATTTTTCCGGTGTTCAGCTCTATAAAATAATGGTCTTTTAAGTATAAATTCAAGCTTTTCTCCTGTACAAATGGGGAAAGGGCACACTCCTAAAAAGAAACATTATAGACTTTATTCTTCCAAAATCCTGCCCAGAACAGCTAAATAAAAAAAACTGAATCTCTTTTAGCCGAGGAGTAGGTTGTCATCAATGAGGACTTGACAGATTTTTGCCCTTGAGAATTCTTGACGCTCAGATACGTGTGTGGAGAGAAAAGTGTATGATCCCTGCAATAATCATAAGTGCCGGGTAACTTCCTGCCCTGATTTGTGAAGCCATCATTTCCCTGCCAATGTCACCAGTGTCCAAACATACCCGAGCCCAGTGCCTGTGGATCTTTTGATAAGGTCCATGCTCCTCTCTGAAAAACCTGGGCTGTAGAACAATTCATAGAAACATTCAGGTTGGAAAAGACCCTGGGGATCTTTGAGTCCAACCATCAGCCCCACTCTACAAAGTTCTCCCTTACACCAGATCCCCCAACACCACATCCAAACAACTCTTGAACACATTCAGGGATGGGGACTCAACCCCCTCCCTGGGCAGCCTATTCCAGTGTTGGACCACTCCTTCTGGGAAGAATTTTTTCCCAATGTCCAGTCTAAACCTACCCTGTTGCAGCTTGAAGCCCTAATTAACTGTGAGAAGAGACCAGCACCAACCTCTCTACAATGTCCTTTCAAAGAGTTGTAGAGANCAAGCCAGGATGCCCTTGGCCTTCTTGGCCACCTGGGCACACTGCTGGCTCCTGTTCAGCCACTTGCCAACCAGAACCCCCAGGTCCTTTCCTGCCAGGCAGCTCCAGCCACACTTCCCCAAGCCTGGAGCGATGCATGGGCTTGTTGTGGCCCAAGTGCAGGATCTGGCACTTGGCCTTGTTGAAGCTCATCCCATTAACGTTGGCCCATTGATTCAATCTATTGATGTCTCTCTAGAAAGCCTCCCTATCCTCATACAGATAGATTCCTCCCCAAGCCACCCCATAGATGTCCTGGCTGAGCATCGGAGAGGCATAAAGGTGAGCAGAGAGTCCTCTGCACCTCTGTCCTGTTGGCACTGCTGGCACTGAATTAAGGGACAAGGTCACATCTGGCTGCCACCAGCCCTGCGTGTCCAGGGAAGAACTCCAATCCTGGCAGGGCTCCATCACCCCCTGGCGTGGGTGAGTGAGATGCTCACCTCCACGGCCTCTGTTTCTTGCAGAAAGCGGAGGCTGACGGACTCAAGGGCCTCCCGCGGCCACTCCTGGAACCAGTCAATGGCCGTGCAGCTGATGATGGCAGGGAACCTCCTGCTGCGGACGCGCAGCTTATTCCCGACAGGTGAGAAACAGAGCGCGACCTGCGGGGCCCAAGGAAGGAGAAGGTGAGAAGGGATGGCTGGGAGCAGGCTCCAGCTGTGCAGCCCAGCCTCATCCAGTGGAAGATCTCACACCACCAGCTGAAGGTCCAGCAACCTCTGCCCTTGAGCCCTCACAATTGGAAAAGTGCACTTGGATTCCTGGAAAAGGCACAATCTAGCAGTAAACAGATATTTGTTTTTCTCTCTGCAATTAAAACAAGCAGTGGTGTTAAGTGTTGCTATGGTCAAAAGCAGAAGCCTGGCATGCTTTCGAGGCCTGAGTTTAATACAACCATTTTCCCCCACTTCCGCAGTGACACAAAGCTTTGCCCAGCGGGGAACTGGCTTCCAGCTGATGCAAACAGGAATTAAAGTGAATGGAGCTAAATTCTCCTGGCAGGACCACAAGCCTGCCTGGATTGTCTCCCCAAGAGCCAGCGCTGGAATAGGTTGAGGTGGCTCAAACTCAAAACCCGCTTTTATCAGAATGAGAAATTTTGTAAAACAGAGGAATCTCAGAACAAAAGAAACCAGAGATAAAAGCACTTGTGAACTCATTTTCCCCACTCGTTGCATGTTCATGCAGCAGGTCTTTTGCTTTTCAGGCTTTTGTTTCGATCCAACAGCTGCTAAAAGCTTCTGTGCTGCAGTAAATTGTGCGGAGTTCACATGTTCCTGGGAAGTCTCTCTTCACGTTACCCCGGGGCCTGGGGAAAGGGCTGTTACTGCCCTGCTCAGCATCCTCCAGCCCTTCCTCCCAGTTCCCTGTCCCTGGCAGGCTGGGACCCTCATCCCCCACAGCCACCCCTCTGCTCCTCGCTGCAAGGAACAAGCTCTCCCTTTTCCAGAAGGAAACTCCTCGCCCGGGGTGTAACGTCAAGGCCAAGGCAAAGCACCTTTCCCCATCGCTGCACCACCACCAGCTTTAACAGCACAGGAAGACCCGTCCTTGGAGCCTGCCACCACAATCCATTGCAACCCTTCTCCTGGAAGCCCACTGCAGCTGCATTTAGGTGCTCTGCTGACCAGACACGGTGAAGGACACAGAATTTGATGTCTTGAAAGGACCAGCTTGGGAAGCAGCCTGTGTCACTCAATGCATCGCCCCAATCCCAATCGTTAGCCCTGGGAGCTCGTTTAGGGAGTGTGTTGTGGTTTTGTGTGTGGTTAGAACTGGTGATCTCAGAGGTCCTTTCCAGACGTAACGATTCTGTGATCTCCACCCTGTGCCCCTGAACCAAGGTGGGTGGTAAGGACCTGAACCCTCCCACCTTCCTCTTACCTTCAGCTGCCTTCGAACACGCTCTATAAAAAACTTCCAGCAAGTCTCCCTGGAGTCCACCAGCCCCCGGGCTTTGACTTCATTCCTCACACTGTTGATGATGTTCTCAACTTCATCATCAGGGAAGAGATCAGGGATCTCACCTAAGAGAGAGGCATCATCGGTTCCTGGCCTGGATTGTGTTAGTGCTTGCAGTCCTAGAGCAAAGCAGCGTGGCCACCTTCCTCTCCAGGGGCGTGAGGAACCCCCTTCCCTGAGAAAAATCATTGCACTCGGTGCCCACAGGCCCCGGCAGCAGAAAGAAGGCACAGAAGGTCATTATGCTAAAAAATAAACACTTGTGAGAGCAAACTTTTTTATAAAAGCACACGGCGAACAAATATAGAATAGAATCAGAATACCGAAAGTCCTTGGTTTTTTCCTGATCTACGGTGCTAATTAGATTACCAAAAATATCAAACGCCTAATGTGTTACATGAGCAATAACAAAGTAATTTTAGTTTCACAAGTGAATTAGTGACATGTACGATTTCTACAGCTGTTCACCACATTTCCAGCAGTGGCCAAATAACTCCCAAATCACCAAAATGTTTTAAAAGTTAGTAACAGTTTAAAAACTTTTAAAACTTAACAGTTATGCAACTGATTGCCAAAAATGTATCCAACCAAACATTTTTATATAGTGGTTCCTTAATTTATCACCTATTCACTTCCTTTTGGGCCTCTGATTTGATTGAAATCATCGTTATTGAGTGAGATACTGCCAATACGAACACTAATCACTTAGGAAAAGACACTAATCAGGAATCTGCTCATTTATAAGACAGACTAAAATACGTATTTTGCTGTAGTTTCTTAGGTGATGGCAAGAAGTGAAACAACTAAGGAAACCAAGCAGCCAGCAGAGCACAGCCAGACCCACCAGTCATACTCACTGGGCAGCACCACCTCATGTCATGGGACATCACCACAGCATCCCTCCATGAGCCCCTCCTCAGTCCAGACACAATTCTGAGCTGTTCCCTGGAGCATGAGTGAGGAGTTCTGATTTGTCCCTACTTCCCCACACAGCAACCACATGAAAAACCTAACACTTTTCAAAGGTAAGGTTGACCTGGATGGGCCAAAGTCCAGCTGCTCAGCCTGCCCTGTGCTGCAGGATGCAGCAGAGCTTCACCTTCTCATGAGATATTTATGTCATCTACTCCACACATAAGAGCTGGTGGGAGCTACTCACCGTCCTCCACAACAACCCCTGCCCTTACTCCTGGTTACTAATTCATCACAGGCAGGGCTTGTTGGCTGCTTAAAACCATCTGGCCAATTTATAGCCACATATGTCAACTTTGGAGTTAGTCACAAACTATTGCTCCCCTGTGCTGTCAACTCTCCACCCCTCACCATCCATGGAGGTCACCTGGACCAGCTGGTACCTTCCCACTCTTGACTAATAAATAAGGGAAAATCTGTCGTGCAGTCAGCAGCAGTGATTTTCCAAGGAGTCTGAGGAATGAATCCACTCTGGGTTACCCACTGAGGATGCAGTGACGCAGCTCACGCTCCCATTTGTGCTGGACCTGCAGCGCAGCCAGCACAGAGGGTGCTCGAACACAGACACGTGCCCTGCTCTGCAGGGAAACGGAGCATCTGCCTATAGGCTGACTATCCTGCAATTGTCTGGGCAACAACTCAAAAACTTAAAGCATCTGGAAAAAAAGAGAGGAAAAAGACGGCAGTGGGACCAGCAGCCAGTCAATCCACACAGACACGGTCACCTGGTGGCTTTGCACCATCCACCAACTCACAGAAACTCCAGCCAGGAACCCTTCTTGTATTAAACAACTGGAGTGTGGATGTAACGGGACCCACAGGTCAAACTCCTCTGTCGATATTTTCCATTGGCTCTGTCCTCAGCTGCAGCATCACAACAGAGACGTCACCACTACAGGCAGGATGCCATCCAGTGTGAAAAACTGAGCCCAAAACATCAGAGAAAGAAAAATACCTACCAAATGATGGAGTGCATCCTCACCGAGCAGACCTTAGCGCTGCCTCTCCTGTAGACCTTAACCAGCCACCTCCGAGCTAACTTCATAGATTGCCTTCTGTCTACTCTAGAACTAGAGAGGCTACTAGGAGCAAAACTACATTGGAAAGGGGGAGAGGAGAAATCAAAGCACCTAGAGAAGTACCTGATGCTAAGAGGTCATTCACCAGCACTAAGAACTGCTCATCTGCCACCTGCGCGTCGGTCAGCAGGAACACGGTGCCCACGTTCTTCACGCCAGCTTTCAGGTACTGGTTTGCCAGGTCTGCCTGGAGATTGAAAAGCAGGTGGACTTAGGGGTTGCACCCACATTCTGCAAATCATGGGGTAGGTACCACACCAACAGCTTATTTTCAGGCAACTCATTAACTGAGAACAAAGCAAATGCAATCAATTAGCATGAAACTGCACTTTGGACACTTTCCATTTTCATGGCTGAGCCTTCCAGGGTCAACTGCTATCACAGAATTAATCACAGAATGGTGTGGGTTGGAAGGGACCTTAAAGATCATCCAGTTCCAGCCCCCTGCCTGAACACCTCCCACCCGACCAGGCTACTCAAAGCCCCCTCCAACCTGCCCTTGAACCCCTCCAGGGATGGGGCAGCCACAGGTCCTCTGGGCAACCTGGGCCAGGGTCTCACCACCCTCACAGCAAAGAAGTTCTTCCCCAGATCTCATCCCTCCTTCAGCGTAAAACTGTTCCCCCTCATCCTGTGGCTCCCCTCCGTGATCAAGAGTCCCTCCCCAACTCTCCTGGAGCCCTTTTAGGGACTGGAAGGGGCCCTAAGGTCTCCCTGGAACCTTCTCTTCTCCAGGCTGAAAAAAGAAGTCCTTTTTGGTTCCCAGTTGGGGAATATCCAGTATCTTACATCATTACAAGACATTAGAAAGTAGGCCTTGTTGTCATGCCCACGTCTGTGTAACACAAAAATGAGAAGAGAGCCCCACAAAGCACTGCTGGACAAAGGACAAGACCTGTGGCTGGAATTCTTGGAAGTCCATGGACATGGCTGGAGACATCAATACAGCTGCTGGCTCTGGAGACTGCTGGGGGTGTTCAGAATGTCCCACTCTGCCCTGGGCTGTTGGTACAGTAACTCACACACACAGAGAAAGGAGGACTGGGAGATCCAGCAGTGACTGGGACCATTGGCCCTCAGTATCCCTGTGTTGTTGATTCCTCTGGTTTCACCAGTATAGATAAATAATTTTATTTTATTTTTTCTGAACTGCTGCAACACATCTTTTTTTTGACTGTGAGGAAGGTAGGAGGACATCTTGGGCAAACATGGGTTTTTTCAGTCGTGTATTTCTTCCTTTTCTTCCAGGTCCCAAGCAGAGACTCACCCTTCGGTCAGTGCAGTGATGCTGACAGAGCATCTGCTCACATGGAAAAGTTGTTTCACTTCAAAGAGGACAGTGTCCTCCTGATGAAGGACACCGTCTTTTTGGAATCCAAGTTGTTCATGAGATTGGAAAAACACCACCATCCAAGCTCTAACCCCATCCTTTCTTTCCTGTCCCTCCTGGCCAAGCAGGAAACAGAACAGGCAGGGCTCCCTGAAGGAACCCACTGACCAGCATTTCAGAATCTCTCTTGGAAATTCAGCAAACACACATGCTTCTTCCAAAAGAATAATCTGTTACTTTCATCTCTGGTAATTTGGATGAGATCAGTTCCAACAGCAGGAGGGGCCAATGGGAGACAAGGAAATCTGTCACCATCTTGCTCTTCTGTATTTGAAAAAAGCAAAAGTCTCCGTATTTCATAAATTCTTTGCAAATGAATACAGAGTGAAGGGAACATCAAATTATTTTCCACCTCCACAGACAGAGAGGCAAAGAGAGGCAGCAAGACCAAGTTTTCAAGGCAAGTTCTGCTTTTCATTTCCTTCCCTTCCACACCTGAGCCTAAAAAACTGCCCTACCTTCAGGTCAGGGATCCCGTAGCCTTTCCTGAGAGTGACCTGGAAGACCTCCAGGGAGCTGATGAAGGCTGCCAGCCTGGTCAGGCTCTGCTTCCCGCTGCCACCCACACCAACCAGCAGCGCGTTTCCTCTGGGGGACTCCAGGATACGGTTGATGCGGCAACTAAATCAAAGCATACAAAATCTCTCATTAATAAGAGCATTTTTCTATTTCTCTGCCCGGTGCTTTTCAATACATAGTTTATTAACTATGAAATTGTATTCTCAATGGGATGAAAAATGTCAATCTAAGAGACGTGTCAGCAATCAATCCCCACCTCTGCTGAGACCCAGACAAAGGACGTTACTGATGAGAAAAACACTTGGTGGCAATTCAGGCTGTGCCAAATTTTTTTTTCTACTTGCCAAATCCAGCTGGACAAAACGATTTTAAGGGAAAGGCCTGAACATCTTTGCAGAGAGGTCAAGGCAAAAAGCCCATTACACAGACACTTAAAAGCCGAGAACAAAATTAAGGCTCTGATACAGCTCCCCACTAAAAGTTTGTCCTCACAAAGCCTTTGGGTTCATGTTCAGGTGCAGAGACCTGCTATGCAATAAAGTACATTCATATATGTCTGGAACGGCACAAAAATGCATTTGGAAAACAATGTTCATGGTTCTTATATCAGTTTCTTATATTCTGTTTCTTATATATAAGAAATAAGAATATTTCTTATTCATATTTATCCAAAGCACCACTACTTAATAGTGAGATTTTTTCACTCTTAAAAATGAACTTGCTATTATTTCCCAGCTATGTTCCCTTGTCCTGTCTGAGACTCGCGTGGGGGGCTCGCCTCACCTCCAGTTTATTTTCTTTGAGCAATTACTGACATCCCCATGTGTTAAAAACCCAAGTGAGGGGGGTTCAGAGGATCCTACCATGCAAACCTCCCTGCGAGCACCATTCCTCCCCCCTCACAGCATTGCCTTTATTCAGCACGCTTAACTAAGTATTTTCCTAGACTAATCTAATTAATTTTTCAAATAAGATAGGGAGAAACACTTTAGTACTTCATTACAACCTGAAGATCTTATGATCTAATGCACACTCATGATCATGCTGCAAACTCAAACCTCACTTTCCTGGTGATTCACAATATTAACTGGGAGGATAGTACTGGGTTTTGTAGCAAATCTGGATTTATGTGAACTTCAAAGGAATCGCAAGACTGATATTACTGTCACCTTTCCCCTAGTGATGGAAGCAGAAACACTAAAGACCTCGGGCTGTGTACGACTCCTCAATACAGCCATGAGAATGGCTGGAGAGCAGCCCTGAGGAGAAGGACTTGGGAGTGACCATGGATGAGAAGCTCAACATGAGCCAGCAGTGAGCACTGGCAGCCCAAAAAGCCAACCCCATCCTGGGCTGCATGAGAAGAAGTGTGACCAGAAGTCATGGGAGGGGATTTTCCCTCTCTACTCTGAGTTTGTGAGACCCCACCTGGAGTCCTGTGTCCAGCTCTGGAGTCCTCAACACAGAAAGGACATGGACCTGTTTGAATGGGTCCAGCAGAGGGACACAAAGATGATTAGAGGGATGGAGCACCTCTGCT
>VZRU01004738.1:15123-53680 GCA_013398155.1 Pedionomus torquatus
CTTGGAGCAGCCTTCCAGGATCTGAAGGGAGCTCCAGGAGAGCTGGAGAGGGACTCTTGGTCAGGGAGTGGAGTGACAGGACAAGGGGTAATGGTTTTTAATTGGAAGAGGGGAGATTTAGATGAGATATTGGTAAGAATTTTTTTCCTGTGAGGTTGCCCAGAGAAGCTGTGGCTGTCCCATCCCTGGAGGGGTTCAAGGCCAGGCTGGATGGGGCTTGGAGCAACCTGGTGTGGTGGGAGGTGTCCCTGCCCAGGGCAGGGGGGTTGGAACTTGATGATCTTTGAGGTCTCTTCCAACTCTAAACATTCCATGATTCTATGAGACCATGAAGTCAGAAAATCCCCTTACACGTGGCACATGGCATCCTCAAACAGCACCAGGTTCATGGCTGCATTGACCTCATTGTAGTTGTCCAAGGCTTCCACAAGGATCTGGTTCAGCTCTTCCCAGGTTGGAACTGGCCTGTAGCTGGGTTCACCAATGCCTTTAGCAAAGTGGCAATAAACATTCATTCGCTTGGTCTGCTCTAAAATCTCCTCAGTGTCCTGGTAAAGAAAATTAAATAAATAAGTAAGAATATAACAGCTTTAAGAAAGAACACTGCAGCTCTATCTCATCCTTCCAAGTAGGGTGTGATGTTCCTGCAGATGTCATTTATGCCCATAAAGCTGGACCTGAACACTGGAAAAGGTAGAAGAAGGACAAGAGGGAAAGAGGGAGGAATGAAAAACCCCCAAACTGACTTCTTTGCTCTGACAACTTTTTTGCAAATCCTAACAACTCAACTCATTACCATAGGAAAATGTGGCCACAACCCAAGACCTGCAGCCTCAGTGTTGGGCTGTTCTACGGCCACTGATAACACGGGGAGGGCAAAAGGGCTGCCTGCACAACTTGTCACAGCAGTGACACTGTGTGACCCCTACTGCAGCACCATGGGGTGATGCCAGGCCTGAGGGAAAGCAGCTCCAGAACTTTCCTTTGAAAGATGTTTTGGAAAAAGGGAAAGCACTAAGGATTTGTGCCTGCATTGCACTTTGCTCCCATCCACAGCGGAGATCTGTCCCTCCAACATGAGACTCAAAGCAGTTAAATAAAGGAATTTAATGAATTCACAGAGTCCAAACCTCCTCTCCCTGGTGCCCTTCTGGAGTGCATCACTTACCCATATCACAACATCGGTGACCCAGAATACAGATGGACAGAGAGTTTGCTCCAGGGCTCCCACCAGGATCACCGCCCTCCAGGCATGGGAGGGACGGACAAACCTTTGATCAAATTTGCTCTCACAAGGAACTTTTTTCCTATGAGCGAGTCTGTTCTTATCAGAGTTACTAAACTCAAGACTTACCTCATAGAATTTCTTCACCATCTCCAGCTGAATTTTATCAAAGGTATCATAATCCCTTTCTTCAACCATCCTATCCCGGTACACACGGTTTGATTCATGCAGGAAGAGTTTCAGCAGGTCCTGGGGTTGCTTCAGACATTCAGGTGTAGAGAACAGGAGGCCCTGTGGGGAGCAGAGACATCAAAAAAACCTTTCTGAGCCCTAAATGACTAACCTCAACCCAGCACCACAGAATGATATGGGGTTGGAAGGGACCTCTGGAGATCATCCAGTCCAAACCCAAACCAGGTCTACCCAAAGCAGGTCTACCCAAAGCAAGCTCCACAGCAATGTGTCCAGGCGGGTTTTGAATGTCTCCAGAGAAGGAGACTCCACCGCCTCTCTGGGCAGCCTCCTCCAGGGCTCTGCCACCCTCCAAGTGAACAAGCTCCTCCTCATGTTTAGACAGAACTTCTTATGTACAAGTTTGTGCCTGTTCCCTCCAGACCTCTCACTGGGCACCAGTGACAAAAAGACTGGCCCCATCTTCCTGACACCCACCCTTGAAGTATTTACAGGTGTTGATCAGATCCCCACTCAGTCTTCTCCAGACTAAAAAGACCCAAGTCCCTCAGCCTTTCCTTAGCAGAGAGATGCTCCAGGTCCCTCAGCAGCTTTGTGGCCCTCTACTGTACCCTCTCCAGCAGTTCCCTGTCCTTCCTCATCTGGGGAACCCAGAACTGGATACAGGACTCCAGATGGGACATCACCAGGATAGAGCAGAGGGGGAGGATGACCTCCCTCCACCTACTGGCTACGTTCTTCCTGATGCCCCACAGGATGCCATTGGCCTTCTTGGCCACAAGGGCACATTGCTGGCTCATGGACATCCTGTTGTCCACCAGGACTCCCAGGTCCTTTTTCCTCAGAGCTGCTCTCCAGCAGGTCACCCCTCAAACTGTCCTGGTGCAGGAGGTTATTCCTCCCCAGGTGCAGGACCCTGCACTTGCCCTGGTTGAATTCCATTAGGTTCTTCTCTGCCCAGCTCTCCAGCCTGTCCAGGTCTCGCTGGACGGCAACACAGCCTTCTGGTGTGAATCAGTCATCCAGGCTGGCATGCCAGAACAAGCCAGAATCACTCTAAATACAGAGTTGTTATAGCAACCTGCAACCAAATTGCTGATTAAGCCCCTACTTGGCCCCTGGAGAACGTGCCCTTCGTTACCCCTGATTTCCCAAAGCTGATTATATTCGTTATCCTCCTTTTGATACCCCAAAGAGCCTCTCCAAGGCAGCCTGGCTGGGCTGGTGGTCCCGGGTTCAGCAGCAAAGAGCCTGCAGAGCGAGGCACCAGCCCAGAAGTGCAGCTTTGTGCATCCTAACACCACACCACAGGAGCTCTGTCAGAAAGGAAAAAAAGTTTAGAAATTTTAGTGGCAATGATTTTATTATTTTTAATGAATTAATTTTAATTAGGTGCATTCTGCCGGCAGGAAATATTAGTTACTGTCTGCTTATCACAGTATGTTTACCATGAACTCTATTAAAATGCATAAAAGAATTATATTTCAAAGAGGTGTCGCCTATAACTAAGCCTATTAACTGCACACAGGGTTTTCAATGGCACAAATTAAATAGACAGCTTTTATTTCCAACATCTAATTATTTATACATAAAATACAAAATGCACTAAAAGCCGTGTAAAGCGGTCCCTCTCAGCTCACTGGCCCGCGGCACAAATCGTCTGGGTTTCACATTTGTCATAACAGCTGCCAAATTGCTATTTTATTTATTTCAGAGAAAAAAATAATAACATTAGCAAGAAGAGGCGACAACTCGAAGAGAGAAAACCGTTCAGGTCCTAAAATTATTTAAAAAAAAAACAAAACCAAAAAAAACCCACCAACATCTGTGAGCCACTGAGTCACCCTACAGACAGCCCCAGCTCTTGATGCACGCACGGGCAGGGCAGCCTCACAGGGAAGAAAATCCACACTTACCCACCGGAGTAACAGCTGAGAGAGACTCCTCTTTCCTCCCTTTAACAAACCCCGACCCTTGCTCCTCCCAGCAGCTACCGGGCTCCTGCCCAACTCAGCCCACAGCGTCCCCGATGGGTGACGGGGATGCCCCATAGGGGAGGCTGAGCCCCCAGGAGAGGCCACAGTGTCTGGGGCTGGGACGCGGGAAGGATGCGTTGGCCGTGGGTCACTGCAGCTGGGGTGACTCTGGTGCCAGCACACAAAAAAAAACCCTCTAAAAAATGGATAATCCCTTGCCCTTTGCCATATCAACACAAGCTTTATCCATCTGGCTATTGAGTCCAGACTGAGGTCGTATTTCAGTCCAATCTTCCAGCTTCTCCTCCTCACCAGAAAGGCCAAAAGCTGGTCAGAAAGCCCTGTTCATCGCAAGGAGGCAACGATATGGACTATCACGACATTGGCCATAAAACACTGAAACTCCTGGAGAGGTGGTTGGTGGGAGGAGGCTGTGCCCACAGGGGTGTGGGGAAACCAGCTCCCTCCAGCCGAGACTCATCAGACGGGGATTTATCAGCGGGTAATTCTGAGCGACAGGTTCCTCAGCAGCTTAATAAACGCCCCGGGAGAGGATGTGTGTTTGGCACAGAAAGAGGGAGTATCTTAATCACCCCGCAGGGCCTGTCTGCTGTGTTGTCATCAAACACTGAGGTGGCAGCAGAGACACAGCTCCGTCACAGCTCTGATGAGGCAGGACAGGACATCAACCAGTAGCACGTGTTTTTTTATTCCTTCCCCATGGAAAGGAGAGCAAAAAGCGCCCATGACCCTGTCAGCCTGGCCAGGCAACGTGTCCCCTCCCAGAACGACCTCACATGCTTTGCTCATCTGTGCTAAGGGAAGTCCAGGAGGTATTTCTGGTGCCCATCAGAGCTCTGCAAACAGTGAAAAGTCAGGGTCAGCTCACACTTCCCAATGTCAGCACACCTGAGCAGTGAGCAGCCCTGGCCTGGGGTAGGGCAGCTCCCACCAGGGCTCCAGTAATGAGCCCAAAGATTTACCTTAAACACTGCGTTGTCACCATCCTCGGACCAGGAACAGTCTTCCAAAACCACCCAGCACAGCCACACACTCCAGATATCTCCCTCAACTTGCTTTCCCCTGCACAACCACTGATTCCCCACAGAACCTCAGAACCCTTCCAAGTAAGACCTGCTTCTATGCAATACCATTTGCTTCATCTGTAAGTTGATGCTCTAGGTTTAATCTGAAGCCACGAGCAAATAGAAGGATCACTCACAGAATCACAGAATGCTATGGGGTTGGAAGGGACCTCTGGAGATCATCCAGTCTAAACCCCTGCCAAAGCAGGTCCACCCAAAGCAAGCTCCACAGCAATGTGTCCAGGTGGGTTTTGAAAGTCTCCAGAGAAGGAGACTCCACCACCTCTCTGGGCAGCCTCTTCCACGGCTCTGCCACCCTCCAAGTGAACAAGTTCCTCCCCATGTTTAGATGGAACTTCTTATGGTCAAGTTTGTGCCTGTTGCCCTGTCCCTGGGCACTACTGAAAAAAGCCTGGCCTCATCCTCCTGCCACCCACCTTTGAAATATTTAAAGATATTGGTCAGATCCCCCTCAGTCTTTTCTTCTCAAGGCTCAAAGGACCCAAGGTCCCTCACTCTCTCCTCAGCAGAGAGATGTTTTAGTCCCCTCATCATCTTTGCGGCCCTTTGCTGTACCCTCTCCAGCAGTTCCCTGTCCTTCCTCATCTGGGGAACCCAGAACTGGACACAGGACTCCAGATGGGACCTCACCAGGCAGAGCAGAGGAGGAGGATGACCTTCCTCCACCTGCTGGCTACGTTCTTCCTGATGCTCCCCAGGATGCCATTGGCCTTCTTGGCCACAAGGGCACATTGCTGGCTCATGGGCATCCTGTTTGTCCACCAGGACTCCCAGGTCCTTTTTCCTCAGAGCTGCTCTCCAGCAGGTCACCCCCAACCTGTCCTGGTGCAGGGGGTTATTCCTTCCCAGGTACAGGACCCTGCACTTGCCCTTGTTGGACTTCATCAGGTACCTCTCTGCTCAACTCCTCTTTCTGTAGTGAAAGGCACAGCTCTGGTATCACCCACAGTACTGAGAAGCCCAAAATCACACAGCTAAACCGTTTTAGTAATAAAGCAGCTCTGCAAAGATCTGCCAAGTCAAAGGGTCAGATGGTCCATTGGGGAGATATTTGACTTTTTCTTTCTCTTTGCACCTTAACATTTTCTGTGGGGCATACACAGAAGAGACACAGAAGAGACACAGAATCATAGAATCTTTATGGCTGGAAGACACCTTTAGGATCACCAAGTCTAACTGTTGACCCAGCACTGCCAACTCCACCACTAACCATGTCCCCCACTACCATGTCTGCCCTTCTTTAAGACACCTCCAGGGATGGAGGTTCCACCACTTCACCTCTACAGGGAACTATATTGCACACAGATAGTCAAAACTGAAGCAGAAGAGGCTTCTGCACGTACAGGACAATGGGTGAGCGAGAGAAGCCCCAGGGCACAGAGCAGAACCTCCCCTCTCTACAGGGCTGGGAGGGAAGAGAGACCCAACACACTCCCACAGGTGGGTGCATCAGAAGGTGACAGAACAGAAAGTCTCACAGGCATAAAAAGGTAAGAAAAATAAATTACTTTTTCTTTTTTCAGTCTAAACAACATTTAAAATAATAATAATTTGTGCACCATAGTGACCCCCTTCCAACCATCCTGCACTGTTGGACTAAGCACCCTCTTCTCCTTCTTCCGAATCAAATAGAACTGTCGAGATTGGACAGGACCTTTCAGATCATCAGGTCCAACCATCAACATCACACTGACAAAAACCACCACTAACCCATGTCCCTCAGGACCACATCTGCCCAGCTTTTAAATACCTCGAGGGATGGTGATTCCCCCACTGCCCTGGGCAGCCTCTTCCAAGGCTTGATAACCTTTCTGGGGAAGAAATTTTTTCCCATCCTAAACCTCCTCTTGTGCAACTTGAGGCCGTTTCCTCTTGTCCCATCGCCTGTTCCTTGGGAGAAGAGACCAAACCCCCCCTGGCTACCCCCTCCTTTCAGGGAGTTGTAGAGAGTAAGAAGGTCTCCCCTCAGCCTCCTCTTCTCCAGGCTGAACACTTCCAGCTCCCTCAGCCTCTCCTCCCAAGACTTGGGTTCCAGACCCCTCACCATCTCTGCTGCCCTTCTCTGGACCTGCTCCAGCCCCTCAATATCCTTCCTGGCGTGAGGTGGGGTCTCACCAGTGGCCAAGTACAAGGGGACAGTCAGTTCCCTAAATGTTGTTATTCCTGGGACGCCTGGGGCAGCCTCAGCACTCTGAGGACAGTGGTGACATGACAACAGTGACAAACACAGCACTACTATAACAATGTGGGGGCCATGAACCCAGACTCCTAATTAAGTGGCCAATTTCAAAACAGGTTTATCAGAGAGGATGGAGGAGGCCTCCAGCCTGCCCCACTGGCACCACGTACGGCGGTGGCTGTGGCCAGGGACGGAGCAGCCCACAACCAGCCATCGTGAGGAAGAGAAACAAGCAGACAGGGCAAGACAGGAGGAGGGGGAGACTCCAACCAGCCTGGCTCTGGCAACCAGACGCCAGGAGGGCCCAAGGCTACATGGCACCAAACAACCGCGCCAGAAGAAACCGGAGGTGCTGCCCACCCCACTCCGGTGCCCCGTTCTCCTGCACACACCAGCGGGGAACACACACCTGGGCTTCTGCAAGCCCGGTGTTTGTGGGGTTCCCCAGAGAAGTTCAAGCAGGGGAGAAATATGGAGATCCCTCCCTGTGGAAAAGGAGCGAGAGGCCTGCTGGCTGCCGGGGCCCGCGCGGAGGCGTCAGGCTGCTGAAGGCACCGCCATGGCCTCGCTGCCAGGCAGGGAGAGCAGCCCGTCCTACCCAGCCGCCGTGGATTTTAATGTGACACACTGCCGGAAAATCTTGTTAGAAACGGGAATAAAAAGCAAAATACAACCCTGCTGAGTCTATGATTATTATTTTACAGAGATGACAGATATAATTTAGAGCATAATGCCATGGTAACCCTTTCAAAAGGAAAGAAAGACAGCAAAGGGGCTTTCTCTGGTGTGAGCCAGCAGGGAATATATTTTTAAAAAGCATAATCCACCACTCTGTCACGGCAGCGACCTGTCTTCTTTAATCAAGGGTAAGTTGCCTGGAGCGTACCAATCAATTTAACTCTGCGGTGCGTGGTGGGACCCAAAGGCACCAGAAAGTGCCACAGGAACACAAGGCAAGTAGTGTCGGACTTTAGCCATGGACGGGACCTGCTGCAGGGGGAAAGTCACAGATAATACTGTCTGAGGAGCCCAAAGGATTATAAAGGACTGAAGGGTGACCTTGCCCCTGAAACAGCAGCGTCTCTGACAGTAAGTGATATAGAGCAAGCATGAGGAGTCAGGGTTGCCATTCCTGCAGATCTTGCCTAATCCTGCTCCAGCTCCTTCTTGCCCATCATCCTGGACTATAGTTTCCAGCCTCTCCTCACTCTGAGCATTTCCCAGAGAGATGGGACAGCAAATTTAAGCTGGTTTATTACAGAGAGATTTTACAGTTCTTACTGAGCCTTCTGCAACCATTCAAAACCAGTCCATGAGCCCAGGGGATTAAAGATGATCATGGATTTTGAGGTTTTTACCAAATCAGAAAGGAGCATCCTTCAGTCCAGACATGAGTGGGTTCCCAGGTCAGCAGTGACCTCTGTGTGTGGGTGTGTTCATCACAGAAAACCCTGCCTGGTGCTGGGTCCTTCTCCCTTTGGTTCCCCTTCTTCACCCACAGCCCTTCTGCCTGTGCCTGCCTTGTTGGAGACCCACGTTGCCCTTGGGGGAGCCAGCTCCCCCCATGGTGGGCACACACACATGACCATGGTGCCACACAGAAGAGACCAGCTTCTTTCTACATAAGGGCCTGAACCAAAGTTCACCCCGTGGCTCTTGGCCAGCTGATGCCAGAGCAGCAGTGGCACCACTGAATACAACATGGAGGCACTAAGGGCCATCCTGCTGAAGGTGAAGTCCAGAGACAACAATCAAGTGAGAACAGTAGATAAAATCATTGCTGTGTAGGAATACACAGGATTTCCCAGGACCTTCTCAGGTCACAAATGATCTCAGGGGGCATCTATTCTATTGCCAAGGGAGCCTTGAAAGCAACACAGCTCAAGCAACTGAGACAAGACACCCATATGGGACAGGCAGGTACAACACAGGAAGACACTAAGGTCCTTTTCCAGGCACTAGGGCCCAGGTGGGATGTCCTGACATTGCAAAAAGCACTAGACTTATTGCCACACTTGGGCAACTGAGTGAAACACCAGAGCTGTGGCCCTGTCAGGGGGAGTGGGACAACCTTTTGCCCTCCCCAGCCTTGGATGCATCTAGATATCCTCACGCACATGAAGTTGAGCATCTTATCTGGAGCTAAATCCCACCTGAGGCCTGCAAAGTGCCAATGTCTGACAAGGAGGTGCACAGCAAAAGGTCAAGGACAGTCATCCTCAGATTCCTTTCACCTCCAGTGAATAAAGTCCTTCAGAAACACAGTCTCTTCTGCACATTTCCATGACGGTGAGCTGAACTTGATCTATACAGAGAAATATCCATTGCTCTCCGCAGGAGAGGACATGACTAGGATGGCAGAAAGGAATCCCACTGAAGATGTTCAGATCCCCAGAGAGAATCATTCCTATTATTCAGGACAAACATAAACAGTCCTTGATAAAGTCAACCCACAGCTGCCTGTCGAGCCTTCAGCCCCTGGGTGCATACAGGTTGCTCTTCTTCCCTTTGGTTTCACCAATACCTTTATTTGTTTAGACAAATTTCTGGTGTTTTGCCATCACTTGGAGCGAACACCTTCTGGTGTCACCTTCAGCTGAATCTGAGCAACACAGACATCAGCTGGACCAGCTCAAGTGAGGTAGCAATCAGCACTGGGTGCAGAAAGACGATCAGGAAAGCAGTAAATTCCCAGTTCTATCTGCTGAAAGACACAACTGCTGCCTGGCTTGGGGCAGTCTTCTTCTGTGCAACACACACGTGCATACCAGGTCCACACTCATTCATTCTTCATTAGCTACAGCAATTAAGATACAGGTTCTTGGAGTGTTTTGTCCTGAGACAATGAGCAGAGGACCCAGTTTTGGCAAAGGGAATCGAGCGGGGCTCGTAAGGCCCTCCTGAAATGTTTAGGCACAGTATTAGCACCTAATGTGGTCGGACGATGCCAGAGCCACTGGAGAGATAGCACCCAGAGCCACCACTAAGGACCTGAGCAGAGCAGCACAGCGCAGAAGCAGCACATCCAGGGGTTATCTCCTCTACAGCTTCAGTTTGCAAATGGTTTGTGCCTTTAACGGTTATCTTGGGCTGCTTGTGTAATTAAGGAATAGCTGGGAACACAGCAGTCCCCAAACACCTGTTATATACACAGCGATTACACGCTCGCCGTTTGATTGTTTGCCTGGGATTAAAAGGGATTCGGAAAAAATGCACTGACCTACAAGCTTTTACACCCACTGCTTCTCCATCTCCCACAAGGGATGGAGACTTGGGTGACCCAGCTTTTGGAGGAGTTTTTACTTTATTTTGTTTATTTCCCTCTTTTTTTTTTTTTTCCTCATTATTTTTTCCAGATGCCATCACATCAAGCTTGAGAAAAGAACATGGAGCAAACGGATGGACTGTAAGGTGGTTAGAGAACCAGTTGGACCATCAGGCTCAAAGCTCTAACTGGAGACCAACTACCTCCCAGTGCTGTTCCACAGGGGCTGGGACCAGAGCAGTATTGTTTAATTCCTTCCTCCATTGCCCAGCAGTGCACCCTCATCAGGTCTACAGTGACACTGATGGAGCAGAGAGGTTATTACTTACACCAAAGGGAGGAATCTTGACAGACTGAAGAAAAGCTGTATGAGGTTCAATCTACTTTGGGGTCCTGCAGTGGAAGAAAGACATTGACATCCTGAAGCAAGTTCAATGGAGGCCACCAAGACTGTAACACAACGGAGCACAGGACACTTGAGGAAAGGCTGAGAGGAAGAGAAGGCCAGGGAAAAGGTGAAGGGGAATCTTACAATGTCTTACAGCTACCTGATGGGGAGTTACAGAGAAAATAGAGCCAGACTGTGGTCCACAGGAGTCACAAAGATGATCAGAGGATTAAAGTCCCTCTCCTGTGAGGGCAGGCTGAGAGAGGTGGGGGTGTTCAGCCTGGAGAAGACTCCAGGGAGACCTTGTAAGAGCCTTCCAGTATTTAAAGGGGCTCCAGGAGAGATGGGGAGGGACTCTTCACCAAGCATGTAGTGAGAGGATGAGGGGTAATGGCTTCAAACTGAAAGAGGGAAGATTTAGATGAGATACCGAGAAGAAATGTTTTACAATGAGGGTGGTGAGACCCTGGCCCAGGTTGCCCAGAGAAGCTGTGGCTGCCCCATCCCTGGAGGGGTTCAAGGCCAGGCTGGATGGGGCTTGGAGCAACCTGGTGTGGTGGAAGGTGTCCCTGCCCTGGGCAGGGGGTGGAATTGGAGGGTCTTTGAGGTCCCTTCCAACCCAAACCATTCTAAGATTCTATGATTAATTGTGTTGGGTTTTTTTTCTGAGGTGCATAGCAAAAGGACAAGAGGCAACAAACACAAAATGCATCAAGGGAAATTCTGATTGAAATAAAGTTTCATGAACTCCAGCATAGACAGGATTATCTCTGCAACAGGGGCCAGGGAGAATCGGAACTCCAGCCCTGGAAACATTCAGAACTTGTCTGATCTGCCTGATCTAAGGCTGAAGTTGGCCCTGCCTGTGCAGGAGGTTGGATAAGAGCTGGAGCTAAACCATGGATTTATGAAGACGTAACAAATGCAACACATGGAAATATGCACTCCTGAGTCCAGAGCTTCTTTTCACACTCCATTTCAGGAAATTAATTGTGTTCCATCAGAGCTAAACAGGAAAGCAGAAGATCTCAAAAATCTAAGAAGGTTTAAGGTAAGTAAATAAGTAAGAATGAATAGCAAAAAGTAAGAATTTCAAGAAAAACCAAATCACAGTTTAAACAAACATTTTGAGACCATAGAGCCAGACCCCCTCATTCATCCTACAGCCATAGGATAAATCAATCTGAGCTCCTGTCACTGCTCCTACCCCCTGGCCCAGCATCTAGGTCTGGCAGGACATTTTCTAAGACACCACAACCTTAACACCTTTCAAGCAGATTACAGTTAAAATCCAAGCTTTCTATTGAAACACTTCTTTTCTCTCTCTCTGCCTTTCAAAGCACAGCTTAACTAGAAGCCAGGATCTAACACGACCCACATCTAACGTCAACAGCTACTGATGTTCAGCTGAGCACAAGTGGCAGGTCTGATGCCTTCTAGACACAATGGAGTTATTTTCCAGGCCTTGTTCTGTGATTTCCCACTGTCATCACTTCAACCTGTCTGATGGGCTGGACCACAGGGCACTGAACGTTCAGCACCTACTTTGTAAAACAGACATTAATGAGGACAGTAACAAATTGCAAACCGGGGTTTTACAACAAGTTAGGGCGTTTCAAATCTCTCAATCTGGCTGCTGAGGACTTTCTCAAAATCCATTAATCAGTCTTAAACTCCAAAAGGCTCTTTAAGCAGTACTACCTACTGCTTCAAAGCATGAGATTTCTGGGGAAAAAGAAAAAAATAACTCTCCACTGTTGGAAGAAAACATTTCCAAAGCTGAACAACCCCCCCCTCAGTACAGAATTGCATCGACTGGTGATTCAGCTTCAACAATTGAGTCAAAGCTGGTTTTGATTTATTTACCAACTCTTTTAAATGTCATCCTTCAAGCACACACTAAGTTCCTGGCCACTATGATGCTAAGGGGATGTGCCAGCACAGGCCAACAAGCTGTGGTGGCTCCAGGTAGAGCAGCTGAATAGTTCCTCTTCTCCTACCTTCAGGACCAGCAGCCCCTTCAGTACCCACCACCTGCTCCAGTACATGAAATCCTGTCCCAGGGTGGTGGAACACCCACATCTAAACCTGTGGAACAGGCTCACAAAGATAAACCCAGCTCCATCACACCAGAGTCACTTAATTAAGTAACAAAGTCAGGACCCCATAGGTCCCTTCAGTGAGAGGACATTTCAGTCCACCTCAAACCTCCACCTCCTTCTGGAGATATCCATCCCTCCCTATTGGCCACAGGAGGCTGCAAAGTAAATAAGCTTCTAAATGATGTTCCTCAAAGTCATGGGTGATAGAATCCATCCAAAACCAGTCCAGAAAATTAGGGACTGGCCCGATGTCATCCCCTTTAGTCAGGGAACACACACGTTGTGCCCCTGCTAGATGGGAGACTGTTTTTGCTCACCAAGGCCAGGTGGGGCAGGGGAACACATGCCCATGGCCTTGGAACAGGGTTCAAGTGCCACAGGACAGCAGTTGCACTTACTTGGAAGATATTGGAGAAGTCTCTCAGGTTGAAAACATAGTGGAACTTGACAGCCGTGGGCAGGAAAGTAGCAGCAACTTTCTGATGCAGGGCCAGGGCCAGGGCCATCAGCTGCTGAGCTGATTTTTGCACAGCCCCTGAGAAATTCCCACTTGTCAGGTGCTGTATTAAAACGGTGCTGTAGATCCTGGACAAGGCATCCTGACTGGGGATGGAGAGGGTGAAGACGCAAAAGTGACGCTGAGGAAGAGAAAGGACAAAGTCAGAGAGATGGGCAACCAGGTCTCAAGGAAAATGACCTTGGGGACTTGATGCAATTGGGCACAGTGCTAAGTCTCATCTAGGCTCCATTTTCCGTGAGACCCATGATGATCTTGCAAGGTCCATTCTAACCTGGGATGTTCAATGATTCTATGATTTTCAGTCCACCTGAACAAGGCTATTTCCCTCTTCCAATTTCCCAGCAAAGAACAGCTGGGAAATGTCATCACTGTGCTCTCTAAACTAGGGGTTTTCAACTGCTTTTCACAACTGCTACACTGGAAGTTCAGTCCATTGAAGAGCTGAAGGGCTCTGATGGCCCCTGAAAAACCCACCAACTGCTGATGTAGCCCGGTTGCCACCTCTGTTGGGAACAACTCCCAGAAGGCGCCACCATCCAAAAGATCCCTTATTGATTTGGAACTTGCAGAGACAGAGGAGATGCCCGTATGAAGCCACAGGACATTTCATTTTAGAGTCATAGAATGGTTTGGGTTGGAAGAGACCTTGAAGATCATTCAGTCTCAGCCCCTGCCCTGGGCAGGGACACCTCCCACCAGACCAGCTTGCTCCAAGCTCCCTCCAACCTGGCTTCGAATCCTTCCAGGGATGGGGCAGCCACAGCTTCTCTGGGCAACCTGGGCCAGGGTCTCACCACCCTCACAGCAATGAAGTTCTTCCTAATATGTAGCCAAACTCTCCAGTCTTTCAGTTTAAATCCTGATACAGACTCCCTCCCCATCTCTGCTGGAGCCCTTTTAGGGACTGGAAGGGGCTCTAAGCTCTCCCTGGAGCCTTCTCTTCTCCAGGCTGAATCCCCCCAGCTCTTTCAGCCTGTCATTTTTACCACCAGGGCTGACTCTGATCATAACGTTTCTTCGGGAGGAAATGAGTTTTGCTCTCGGCTATCCAGGCTCCCCAAGGGCCGTGCAGGTCTGTTGTGCTGTGCTGTCACAGGATCTGTCCCCACAGCAGCTGCCCCACCAAGTTTGGGCTGCTCCTGCAGGGGCAGTCGTTTCTCAAGGTGCTTCTCCACCGCTGCTCACCCTCCAAGCTCCCTCCTACAGCACTGCAAATACCAGCCGTGGAGCTGGGGAAGGCACCATCCCTCTGGATGCTGTGTGTCCCCTGGGATTCCAGCTCAGTAGGTTTTAACTGCAGGAATAGGGAACAGGCTCTGAGCAGCCTCTGCTGCTCCTCACGGCTTGGAGACCTCAGTGACCTCAGAGCTGGTAACAGCCAGCTCTACAACCCGTAGTGAGCCTGGCAGCTCCCCAAAATTGTAAACCCTGAGGTTTAAGACCTCTTCCTAAATCCATACTTCCATTACCATCAGCACTTGCACTGTTTTGAGGTATATTTTGATTTGTTTTGTCTTCTTTGTTTGGGTTTCCCCACACACACCTCTTTTCAATAAGAATATACTGCCAGCTCCACCAGGAAATTTCAGAAACCAAAAGGCTCTAATGAAGTATGTTCCAGAGGTAAATATTAGCTAACTGAAGGCAAAATCTGTCTGTATGAACCAGAAGGCTGTCCCAACAGCAGGTGTTCAGGTGGCTGCCACCCCGTGACTTCTTCCTCCGCCCAAGCAGCAGAACGGGAGGAAAAACAAACAAGGGAATAAGAGAATCTGTCTGCTGCTTCCCCATCAGGAATTACAGTCATTTGACAGATTTGTGCCATTTCTACTGCTAAAATGATAGCAGAATCTACCAGTCATCATTATTTAAACCCTCGTGCTTTAATAACCCACCCCAAAATACACCCGGCGCCGTGCCTGCCTGACCTGCAGACGGGGGTTGATGGTGAAACTCCCCGCAGTGGGGTTCATGCACGACACGTACTGCACATTGGTGATCTCCTTCAGCGACAGCTTGGTCCTGTCGTACCTTGGGGCAAAAGAGAGGCAGTTGGCAGTGACGTCAGCAGGGTGACTGTGGCAGGGTGATGGCAGCGGCAGAGTGATGGGGCTAGGGTGATGGTGGCAGGGGGATGGTGGCAGGGTGCTGGCAGCAGAGTGCCAGCAGTGGCAGGGTGACGGAAGCAAGGTGATGGTGGCACCAGGGTGATGGTGGCACCAGGGTGACACCAGGAACAGGGTGACACCAGCAGCAGGGTGATGGCAGCCACTGCATCTCTCCATTATGCATCCGTGGCTGCTGACAGCCCGTGGGGTCAAATTCTGCATCTCACCAGGGCAGGGCCCAGCCTTGCACAGCCATACACAGCTGGGCACGCACAAATCCTGCTCTTGGTGGAAATTCTTCAGCTTCAACAACCTGTAGCCAATGCTTCCATAAACTAGTTGCAAGCACCAAGCAAACAGCAGCCACGTGCCTGGAAATCGTAGAAAACGGCAGGAATCCATCTGGTTGGAGGCAGGCTGGGAGAGGGGCCAGCAGGCAGCCTCCTGCCAGGGCAGCTGCCTGCACAGGAGGGATGGGGACTGTCAGCAGATCTGGGGACCAGCAACGTCACCACCAGAGCCAGGGAAGCCCAAGGGTTAGAGATCCTGGTTTGAGCCACACAGGACTAATTTCTCTTCTAATGCCTGTGAAAATGGCACTTTTAGAAGACTCCGGTGTCTGAATTTGTGACAGTATTTACTTCACAGCCAGGTCTGGGATGTGGGTTTCAAGTTCTCAGTGGTTTTGAGCTTTGCAGGTGTGGGGATGAGGAGCAGCAAGACCCGGGTACCTGACCCAGGCTGCCAGGGTTATTTCATACCATGAAATTCAGATTTAGTATAAATTAGACAGTTTGCTGAGGAGTTCTCTTTCTCCTTCTCTCTCTCCCTTGCTGGCTGCCATCCTGAGAACTCCCTGCCCTGGTACCAGAGCCCTGAGCCCTTCTCCTCCCCCCGAAGCAGCAGTGCTCTCAGGGTCCCGCATCGGCTGTCCCTGCGGGGAGCGCTCAGCTTCTGCTGATGGAATGGGCTGGGGATGGTCCTTGTGTATTTTATATTGGTATTGGGATCAGCATTGATTCTTCAGTATTATTAACTATCTAGTCTTATTCTATTTTCATCTGTTTAATATTTCAACCCTCATGTTATTTCCTTGTTTTCTCCCCGATTCCCCTTCCCGGGTGAGGGAGTAATTGCCTAAATGGCAATAAATTGTTGTGGGTTCCTCAAACCATAGCGGGCTGCAGCAGGCTCTGCCCCTCTTCCTCCTCATGTCCCTGCAGCCACGCCGGGCTGCCAGAGGGGACCCCGAGCCTGCAGCCCCCCAGCAGGCAGAAAGCCTGGCAGTGCCTGGGAGGGGACACGTGGTGTGCCCCATGCCCTGTGCCCCCAGGAACCAACAGAGCCCTATTTCTGCCTGACTTACCTGACATCCACAGCCCCATATTTCTTCCTGCCCAGGCCAAATCCCTGGATCTTCCTCCGCACAGCGGGCACTGAGGCCAAGCACCCCACTGCCCTTGCGGGCTCTGCCTAGGGATCATGGCCACAAGAAGAGTGGAGCTTTGCTCCTCTCAGCTGGGCTCCCAGCGAGTAAGTTTGTTTGCCAGGACAGGGAAAGCCTCATGGGTGCAGAGCCAGCTCCAGCCCAGTACAGGGTAGAGAGGGAAAGGGACAGGGGATCCGTGCTTTCACCCCCCTCTCAAATCCCATCCCCAGCCCTGCAGCTGAGCAAAAAGGTCTGAGTTGACCAAGCCTGAGCAGTTCCTACCAGTGGCCGTAGTCGAGTTGCTGCCTGATGAGCGTGTGGGGCTGCACCGTGCCGTAGGTGTCCACTTCAGGCATGTTTAGGTCATCGATGAAGTAGATCAGCTTCTTGGTACCCGGAGGGCCATAATTTCTGCCAGCCTTTTTCTCCAGAGGCTTCTCAAGCACACCTGTAGGGAGGCAGAGGTACAAAGCTAAGCTACCGGGGGGGTCACTGCTGCACAATTAAAGCAATTTCTCAGCCCAGCCTGAGGTCGTGCTGTAGTTCCAGCAGCCCTGGGAGGAGCCGAGCTGTGTCCAGGACAGGCAGGGCTCCCACGACAGCCCACAGCCCCTCAGACTACATCCCAGCTGGTTATAGCTTTTGGGGAGGAAGAGCTGGTCCTGACAGAGGATGTTGCTCACCGGCAGGGCAGTGGCTGTCCCCGAGCTGTGGCCATAGAGTAGCTGGGAGACCTGCTCGGGGCTGGCAGGGACCCTTGGGAAGGCTTTTCAGGCCGATTCACCCCAAATCGTAGAACAGTTTGGGTTGGAAGGGACTTTAAAAATCACCAAGTTTCAACCCCCTGCTCTGGGCAGGGACACCTCCCACCACACCAGGTTGCTCCAAGCCCCATCCAACCTGGCCTTGAACCCCTCCAGGGATGGGGCAGCCACAGCTTCTCTGGGAACCTGGGCCAGGGTCTCACCACCCTCACAGCAAAGACGTTCTTCCTAATATGTAGTCTAACTCTCCACTCTTTCAGTGTAAAACCCTTCCCCCTCATCCTATGGATCCCTTCCCTCACCAAGAGTCCTTCTCCAGCTTTCCTGGAGCCCTTTAGGGACTGGAAGGGGCTCTAAGATTTCCCTGGTCTCCTCTGGCCACTCTCCTACACTCTGGCTACTCTCCACATCCTTCATGTGCTGAGGACTCCAGAGCTGGAAACAGTGCTCCAGGTGGGGTCTCACCACAAAGCTCTCAGTGCCTCCTTCCAAACAAACCAAGGCAAACTAACAGTCTGCTACAAAACAGGTCTACTTCAGAGCAAACAGCAGCTTCTCAGGCAAGATGAAGCCTTTTGAATCCCTTCCACATATATTTTTTTTTTTAAGTGAATCTTGCTTGCTGAGGTTATTCTGACCTGTACAAGATAGCAGTGACCGTGCCCTGTGGCCCCAGTGATACACGAGTCTGGGCACTGGAAAGGAACTGGGAGATGCCCTGGCCACAGCGGCCGTTAAGCAAAGCTCATGTTGTGCATTTAAGTTCATTTTCTACCTCTGTCAGACAAAAGAAAGAGGTGATTTGGGGACCAAATTCCTGCACATCTTCAGAGCAACCAAAATAATGTTTTTTTTCTGAAATGCACTAAATTCACGTTCCCTGACCCCATCCCCAGCGTTATCCAAACCTCCAGATTCTTTTACAACACGAGCTGGCAAATTAAAAGCTACTTGTAAGTTGGGTCATGCAAGAGCAAGGCAAATCATGGAGAGAAAAGTTCCTAATTTTAAAGCTTTGGAAGATTTTAAACTGATTCAGCAGAAGGCTGCAGTTATGTGTCACTCTGGATTATAAACTGTGGGGAATATTTAGAATGCTGGGCTAATATTTAATAAAAATCACCCCATGCTGCTGCATATAATGTTTTATAGATTATTGGTTCCTTTGACTGCAGCTCCAGCAACATTTGTGGACTCAGTGAGGGGAAAAGCAAAGAGAAGCAAGTCTTCTCCACCCAGCCCCTGCAGTGAGAGAACGTCCTCAGGGGTCACAGCTGTCCTGAAGGTGGGGCCAGAATTTGTCTCATTTACAGAATTGCCTTATCACTAAACCACAGAACGATATGGGCTTGGAAGAGAACTCTGAAGATCATCCAGTCCAAACCCCTGCCAAAGCAGGTCCTCTTAGAGCAGATCCCACAGGAACGTGTCCAGGTGGGGTTTGAGCATCTCCAGAGACGGGAGACTCCACCACCTCTCTGGGCAGCCTCTTCCAGGGCTCTGCCACCCTCACAGCAAAGAAGCTCCTCCTCATGTTTAGATGGAACTTCTTATGGTCAAGTTTGTGCCCATTTCTTCTTGTACCCTCACTGGGCACCACTGAAAAAAGCCTGACCCCATCCTCCTGACACCCACCCTTGAAGGTGTCGATCGGATCCCCCCTCAGTCTTTGTTTCTCCAGTCTAAAAAGACCCAAGTCCCTCAGCCTCTCCTCATCAGAGAGATGCTCCAGGTCCCTCATCATCTTTGTGGTCCTCTGCTGTACCCTCTCCAGCACTTCCCTGTCCTTCTTTGCAGGGTCCTGGGTTGTCAAGAGCCCTATGAGGTGCTGAGGCGCAGAACGGGAAGCAGCAGCTCCCTGTAACTGGGAAGACTGGCAAATTCATGGGACTGGGAGCTTATACAAAAATCTCCAGGGGAAAACGTACAGTTAAGTTATTCATTATCATGTGCAAAAGTTACGGAGGAAGATTCATATTCCGCTTTTTTCAGACCGCAGCTGGTTTAGAACGCTGGGTTTTTTTTCACTGCCTGGGTGCCTCGCAGCCAGCCCGTCCCTCCCACCGCCCAAAATTCAGCTGCTTTTTGTCACAGACAGTTTCTGCCCAACAGACTGAGCTGTGCTAAGAAAAATGATGAATCTGTCCTCAGTGGAGTCTCTCTGCCCCTTCAATAAACCCACAATATTTGAAATTTCTGGTAGCAAGTTCAATCAAGTGTTTCAAATAAGCACTTAATCTAAATTTAATTAGTCCTTAATTAACATATAAAATCAGCCCTTTTTGAGGTTAAACAAGTATGCAGGAGATCCATCACACTGAAATGAAATTACTGGGGACTGAGTGACACCGTTGTGGAAGCCCCGTTTTCATTCAAAGCCGTATCCCATAATAGCAAGGAAGGGTCCATCTCCCTGTGGCTCAAATCAACACCTGAAAGAACCGGTCACTGCAAATGGGACTAAGCAAGCCTGGCTCCTCTTGCAGCCTGGCAAGGAGCCGGGGCAGGGGGGTGGGGGATGGGGTGGGGGAAACACCCCAAATTCAAAGAACAAAACCCCAACCAAATCCAACATTTATTGCAATTTCATCCAGGGAGACCTGGAGCAGAAAAGTGCTGAATGAGAGAAGCCAGGGCTACAGCTGAGGAGGGCCAGGAGGGCAGCAGACCAGAGGCCCAGGGCAAAGGCCTGAGAGCCCAACAAGTGCCACAGCAAGAGGAATTTGGTCACAAATACACCGAAGAAAATCCCAGACAGGCCCCAGAGAGGGTGGCTGGCTCCTTCCAGCCCCCGTGCACATTGTAAGCCACAGGCCCTGCAAGGGCAAGTGAGGACCTTATAAATCTCTGCGCCGACAGACACCTTGATAAGGAATTACTGGCTTTCAAGTAAGGCACCTTTTAAGTAAAAAAAAACCCAAGAGACAAACAAACAAAAAAGCCACAGCATAAAAGCCCCTCAAACTGCTCTGCAGCCATGTTTGACAAATCTAAAGAGGTCATCCAGTCCAACCTCTTGCCAGAGCAGGGTCACCCAGAGCAGGATGCACAGAAATGCGTCCAGGTAGGGTTTGTTAATCTCCAGAGATGGAGACTCCACCACCTCTCTGGGCAGCCTCTTCCAGGGCTCTGCCACCCTCCAGGTGAAGAAGTTCCTCCTCATGCTTAGATGGAACTTCTTAGGTTGTAGTTTGTGCCCCTTTCCTCTTGTCCTGTCCCTGGGCACCACTGATAAAAGGCTGGCCCCATCCTCCTGACACCCACCCTTGAAGTATTTCTAGGCATTGATGAGATCCCCTCTTGGTCTGCTCTTCTCCAGTTGAACAGCCCCAGGGCTCTCAGCCTCTCTTCAGCTGAGAGATGTTCCAGATCCTCATCACCTTCCTAGCCCCCTGCCAGACTTACCTTGCAGCATGGCAGAGGTGGTGTAGTAGTTAAACGGGACCTTCTTCACCATGTATGTGTCCGTGTCCAGTGAGGAGAGCTTGTCCCCCACCAGCACAGACTTCCCTGTGCCAGCGTTGCCCACCAGCATCACTGGGCGCTGGCGTTCCAGGAGCCTGTCCATGAAATACCGCACACGGACCGTCTCAGCGGTGGGCACCAGGCAGGCCTGAGAGGGACATAACGAGCAGTGAGCGTCCCCACTCCTGTCCCCATAACCGTGGTCTGGGGAGAAGGAGAATTGGGAGAGTCAGGAATGAGTGAAGTGATCCCAGTTCCCAGATTGCACGAGGAAGGGAAGGACACGTGGCTGCCAATAGTTAAAATCAAACTGTCTGTTCAGATGAAACCTTGGCAGCTGGATGGTGGGAGCAACATCTGGAGCTCCCCACAAACACACTTTGCTAAAACAGTAGCAATTTTTCCAAGTCACCTGCTCGCCGCAGCACTTCTGCACGGAAAGAAAATCGTAGCTGGCAAACGCGATTCACTACCTGCAGAAACTCTTGGGTCTCGTCCAAATCATAAAGAACACCTCTATTTCCAGGCAGAGTGAGGACGTGGTGTCTCAAGGGCTTTGTCACCACGTTGTCTCACATCCCACTTCTCTCTGCAGGCCACATCCTGCAGCCTGGGCACCCCAGCTCCCGGGATACTGGGGTGGTCCTGAACCTCCCCCTCCTGTACATCACGTTTGGAAGCTGGATGGTGGACGTGCCTTCTCAGCCACAGTACAGAGGGATGGGTAATTAAGCTGTGCCTCCTTATCATGAAGTGCTTGACCTTTAATGAGACTTCATTGAAATGCCCATACACAGTCACTAAAACGCCTGTATTCCTCCCAGACAAAAAGCACGCAGGGGTAACCTACCTGTAATGGCATTTCTGGATCAAATTCAAACTGGGGAATAAGTTTAGACCAAGGCTCAAACTTCTTTGTTTCTGGATCGATGTAAAAGTCAAAGACTGTGCCCTGAGAGGGAAACTTGATAGTCTTGAATTCGGCCACCCACCACTTGCTGAACTCCACTCTGTAGTCCACAAGCTGCAAGACAAAAAGTGGAGAAAATATGCTCACCTGGAGAAATTCATTAATGATGGAGAACATTACTTATCCCAGTCCATCAGCATGGGATTGGTCCTTAAAATATATTCCCCAGCATAATAATGATCTTATTCTTTTTCCTATTATTAAGCCTAATTTTTCATTTTCTTCATTTCTCCTCATCACTCCTATTTATGCCCCTAAATAATTCATCCTCTGTGTTGATCACTCTTGCTGTGTCTGAGATTAGATAGATGGATCAATTTGAAAAAGAGAAATACGTGCCTGTGACTAAACAGACTGTGTGATTGATTCCTGGTGCCTTCTGCTTCCAACAGACAAGGACACAACATCCGTCTACATCTGTGGTCATGGTTAGTCACAGGATGCATACTAAAGCCTCTCCTCATCAATCACAGTACTCTATTAATACTTTGCTGTTGTCTTCTGGCCTTTTTTCAAGCCACAGTGTTTTGGAGAAGCAGGATTGAGATACCAGAGCACCAAAGCATCACGGAGGGACCTTGCAGGACTGGGGTAGTGACTGTCCCTCGGTACTGGGCACTGGGGAGGCCCCACCTGGAGTGCTGGGTCCAGTTTTGGGCCCCTCATGNACTTTAGGATGGATATTAGGAGAAATTTCTTCCCCTAAAGGGTTGTCAAGCCTTGGAAGAGGCTGCCCAGGGCAGTGGTGGAGTCACCATCCCCGGGGGGCATTTAAAAGCTGGGCAGAGGTGGTGATGAGGAACATGGGTTGGTGGTGGAGTTGGCAGTGCTGGGTTTTTGGCTGGACTCAACAATCCTGAAGGTCTTTTCACACCGAAACGACGCTGTGATCCTCTGCGTGCCCCCTCAGCTCTGCTGTGTCCCTGCACTGCTCAATCACCCCAGAAGCACCTGATCTCCTGCCTTTCCCCACTGTACCTTTCTACACATGGATATTTTGGAGCATCTGAATTTTTTCAAAAGCTGGGGTGACAGCTTTGCTTTACATGCTGGGTCAGGAGTTACAGAATGTGCTTAGTCCCCTCCGCTGCCCCAGCTCTTCTCTCTGACATGGGGTCAGTCACTCTGCCTGAATGTCCTCCCATGCAGACAACAAGGACAGCAGCCTGGGGGAGACACAACAGTGGAAAGAGGGGAAAAGTGCTGATAAAAAGATGTCTGTGAAATACCAGATGCATACTTTAGCTTTAGCTGCAGAGTTTCTTCCTGGGGAACCTGCAGGTCTCCTCCCATTGCCACTCAACAGCCAGAAGCCCAGTGGGACCAACATGTTCCCCACAGGCTGTTGAGCCTCCACTAGGAAACCTGGGTTTGAAGCTGAACTGAACCAAATGTCTTCTGTAAAGTCTCCTGAAGCACCATCCATCAAAAGACGGGAGGATTTGAAAAACATGCTATTAGAATCCCTGATTTCGCAGTCTCATGCTATTCAGAGAGGCAGAATAACTGTAATTCTCCCTTCTCCCGTTGTTCTAACTCCTCGGTGTTGGCAGCGGAGCCACCTGCAGTGGAGTGGGACGTGCGTCGCTCCCAAAAGCCTTCTCACAGGGGTGCCCTGCCACGCAAACTGCCTGCGCCGCGCTGGGCTGTCCATCCCCCCAAGCAGCGAGGGGGAACCGGTCCAGCCCCGGCACAACCGCCAGAGCGGCATCAAACTCAAAGTGCTGCCTTAACAAAAAACCCATATGGATTTCCGCTAATTTCAGAGCCTGGAAATAGCAAATCTATCATCTGTTTCCATACAGGGGCCCCGCTACCCACCAACAATGACAGAGTTAGCGGGAAGCCTTCCAGACTCTTTCTCCTGACATTTCGGCACCAAAAGGTCAGCACGAAGGGCACCTTCAATGGAGAGCAATCAACAGATTTTATATTGGATCATTTTTCATCAGGCTTCCCCTCGCTCAGACTCCTGGATCCTCGTGCTCTCAGCTCTGACATTTGCAGAGCATCACAGGCAGCACCGTGAGTCCATTCCCAGCTCCGAGACGGGTCTCCCAGCGGGATGCTGTGCCCGGGCAGCGCGGTTCCTCCTGCTGCCTGCATGGCCAGGACACACCACACCATGGTCACCGCTCCCTGGGGACACTGCCATGGCGAGGACTGGCTCTGGGGGACACAGGGTCCATCTGCTGACATACCCAAGGAGCTCTGAGCTCCTGTCATTAGAAAGCGGCTGGTGCTGCTGAAACAAGGACAGGCGGGGCTTTCCCAGCTTTGTCCTGTTTGGGATTTTTACATCATCCTGCACCGACAGCACCAGAGGGGAGTTCTTCTCAGCTGGCACATAAAAAATGGAAAGTAAAGTCCTCTACAAAGACCAAGAAAACTCAGTGGCCACAAGGGATGATGGCACCAGATCGGCACCAAGACGAGCCTGAGCTGCATTGTTTATCCCTTTCCGAAGCATCTGTTCCTTGGCGTGAAGCAAATGTGAGAAGCCCAGGAGAGGCTGTTGGTCCAGCATTGAGGCAGACAGAAACAACATGAGGAGACCTCAGAGAGCACTGGAGCAGCTGCTGCAAACAGCTCCACCCCACCTGGGGAAGGACCTCTGCTGTCAGGCCCATGGAGAGACCTCCCACATACTCCAGATCACACACAGCTTCAAATGAGCCCACTAAAGACCAGATATAGATCAATCAGCCCTCAACAGCTCTTCCCCGTCACTGGGCAGACCCAAAGATCAGGATGACATGTTTCAGACCTGAGGATAAGGTACACTCTGACCAGGGGACGCAACCACCCAACAGGTTCCCAGCAGAGGTCAGGCAGAACCTGAGTGAGCAGTCCCAGCAGACACCAACTGTACCTCTGGGACTGTTTAGTTTGAGGAAGAGGAGGCTGAGGAATTGAAAGGACATTGTGGAGAAGCTGGTGCTGGTCTCTTCTCACAGTTAATTAGCGCTAGAACAAAAGGGAATGGCTTCAAGCTGCAACAGGGTGGGTTTAGACTGGACATTTCTTCCCAGAACGAGTGGTCAGACACTGGAACAGGCTACTCAGGGAGGAGGCTGAGTCACCATCCCTGGAGGGGTTTCAGAGTCATTCAGATGTGGTTTTGGGGGACACAATGTAGGGGAGAACTTTGTAGAGTGGGGCTGATGGTTGGACTTGATGATCCCAAGTATCTTTTCCAACCTGAATGATTCTACAATTCTGTGATTCCAACAGCAGGTTTTGCAGCTGTTCAGCAGGTTTTGCAGCTATTCCCATTGCTCCCTGTGCCACTTGCTGAGAGCCTGGTGCTCAAAACCTATCATTTCAGGTGCCATGTGGGCTCTTAGACCCCTCTGCAAGTGCCTCAGGTTTCTCCTGCTTGCCTCTGAACCAGTCACATGAAAAATCTCCAGCTTGCCCAGTCACCACCTGGGAACAGCAATGCCAAGCGAGGGTGGAACAAGCTGTCTTGCCAGCCTGGGAACAAAACTACATCAGGGAGCCTGGGGTGGCCCCAACCCCATCAGCACTGTCGGCAGGGCTCTGACATGCAGCCCACTGTCTCTTGTCCGTTATTACTGTCAGCAGTTGGAAGCTGTAAAACAGCAGCAGCTTTTCCAATTACTTGGGAATCAAGAGACAGCCCTGCTGTGCCGAGCTGAGCCATGCAGCCAGGAAATGGGGCAGAACTGGGATGAAAAGAAATGTCTTATTTCTCCTCTCCTGTGCATAAGAAACTGGGGAGAGATGGGGAGATTGGAGGCAGCAGCACAACTCTGCTTCCCCCAGGGCAAGGTTGGAGAAGGTCCTTCCCAAATCCTCTGCTGTTCATGTGCTGCTGATCCCACCAACCACCGTGTTTCAGCCCAACTGGTATATCTGGGCTTCTCCCACATTTTAAGGACCTAGATGTGAAAGGGGGCTGAAAACGTGCACTATCGAATGCTGCCCTTGAGAAAACCATCTTGTAATAATATCACCATGCAGGAGATCACACCCACCTTGTCTAATGCAAGCTGAGGGACTCCGAGGCTGACAGCTGTGATTACTCCATGGGATGGATGGACTGTGGAAGCAGCACAGAGAGCAGTGCTCCTGCCTTCCTCTGCCTCTCAGCCATGAGCATACTTGGAATGTCAGAGGCGCCAGGAGTGAACCATGGTCTGATTAATCCTCCTGGACAAAGAAGATCTAAGTCTCTAGGTTGTCCCCTCCAGCACTACAGCCTTGGGGGTGGACATCCATCCACCGACAGCTCGGCTGAGCCCAGCAGCTCATGCCTGAGACCACCACCAGCCAGTGGCCATAGGGGAGGTTAAGCTGAGTACCCACAACCATCAGCCTCTCCCTCATCAGCATTCTCCCAGTAAAGAGCACTGCAAGAGCAGAACCTCTGTATTCTCCCGGTTAAGTGGAAGCATATAACCCCCAAAGCCCAGCCTGCCCTGCTGACCACTCCTCTTCCTTATGTACTTCTCTCAGAGTGAGGACAGTCAGTTCCTGCCATTCACCTCTTTAATAAAAGCCAGTTGGTGACAAAGCACCGGCCGGTTTGTGTCTACCTGCACAGTCAGACGCTGAAAGGCTGCTCCACTGATGTATTTATCTGATGTCAGTCTTAATTTGATTGTGTTATGCATGTCCACAGCCCTCTACAAATTAACCTCATGTTTCTCCCCGGTGAGATATGTTTGCATAAGCAAACATCACCTGACTCCTGAGATCTTCTCCCTTGGTGTTACACCCCAGATGACCAGGTCTTTCACAAAAGGAATTGTCGCATTCAGGTTTCTAGTTTATCATCAGTAAACGAGAGCTCCAGGAAAACAGCATTACTGATACAGCACTAGGTTTTGGAAAGTATTAAAAAAAAAAAGCCCAAGGAACAACCGAAAAAAAGCTTATATAAAAGGTGCTGAAGCAGCATCTTTCTTCTTACCTGGTCTTGAAACATCGATCCACCAAAGGCCCAGATGGCAGCAAAGACAAAGTAAAGTTCATAAAGCTCCTTGGGACAGTCAGGAGGTGTGTTCTCCTCCGTCAGGAGGCATTCAAGGAGGTAGCACAACATCTGAACCATACTCTGCTCAGGAATGGGAATAATCTTCTTAAATCTAAGGGACAGAATTTGAAAGCACAGGAAACAGAATGGGCTCCAGCCACACGGTCGCTCCCAGCCCAGGAAGAGAAGCCCAGAAATGATTTTTCAGAATATGAGCATTTTCCTTGTCAGCAGCACGTGTCTTATTCCCCGGTACAGCAATAAAGAGAACACCATTCTCTCCCTCGGACCTGCTGGTGCTGGCACATACACAAGTAATAACAGTAATCAGAAGTTTCGAGCATTTTAAAACTTTGATCCTCTTGAAAGAAGTAAAATGGAAGACTTGCTAAAGGCAATGATTTCCTGTGAACATGAGGAGTTCAAAAGCGGTCAAATGGAGGAGTAATAAAATAAGCCCTTTCATCTTGCCATTTTACATTCATTTAAGCTACACTTACAGAATTCCAAACTAAGATTGTAGCAGCACTGAAGTCCTCCATAAAGTAATTATAGCTATTTGAAAGGTTGGTTCTACAATTTTTGAATTAAGTAAGCTACCAAAATACTCAGCGCAGGGCTGCCCGTGGGTAATCCCAGGGTTTCACAGTCTGACACAATGTTCAGTGAATAGAGTGGGAAACGTCCAATGAACTCTCCTGCCACCAGCTGTACCCAGCTTGGTCCTCAGGGAACGGCTCCCTAGGAAGATGTTGAACTCCTGCTTCCAAACACTTCACTAATTCAGCCCCTTCTGACACATCCCTGTTGTGGCTGACAACTCCCACGCTCAGTTGTATGCTGATTGATCGACTGACTGACTGACTTTAAAGGAAGGTCTAACTACAGGAAGCAAGTCAAGGATGGGAGAAGCTCCCTTATGTTTGTCAAGACTCTGGCCAGAACTCACCACAGTATGACTAGGGCATCCATCTCCCATGACAATATGCAAAAACCGGAGAGCTTCTCTGGGAGGTTTGAAGATAAACCAAGCCAGGGAGAAGCAGGACCCTCCCAAATACCCAAGTTCTTCGTGTTCGTTTGATTGGTGTGCAACTATGAACTGGGCCCACGCTGGATGGGGCTTTGAGCAACCTGGTCTGGTGGGAGGTGTTCCTGCTCATGGCAGGGGGGTTGGAACTGGATGATCTTTAAGGTCTCTTCCAACCCTACCATTCAATGGATGTCCACACAGACTGACTTTATTTTGTTTAAACACATCAGGAAAGAAATTCAAGAAAACACTGTAAATCAATCCCACCCTCTCCCACAACCACCAACTTCCTTTCATCACTGAGGGTCAGGAGAAGAAGGGGGAAGAGGGAAAAAGAGGATCTGATCTCTTTACCTTCCATGCTGCATATGGAAAACTTTCCTTCAGCAGCGGTTTTACATCTGCTGTACTGAAAAATTACTTGTGGAATGGACTCCGGTCCAGCCTGACACATTGGGACACTTGAAAGCTTTCTCTTTAGGATCTCCTGGATTTACTTTCCAAGAGAAGCAGAACTTATACAAGAAATACAGGAACTATTAAATCAAAATGAGATGAAAACTGGATCTGACCACCAAAGGCTGGGCAGGAACATCAGCTGCTCCACCTTGCCCCATTACTTCTCTGAGCTTAAGCCAATGAAGCTCTTGAGGACAGGAGCGAACCCTCCACCCAATGCCACGTGCAGCACAGCCCCAGCAGAGATGGTCTGAAAAACGGTAAGGGTCCCCCAGCCCTCGCCAGCAGAAATACAAATGCTTTCCAGATGGTACCTTGTTCTGAGGGTGTCCAGGCAAATTGGCAGGTACTTATCAAACAAAATGGTCAGGTTGGCTCTCTCAGACTGGACCTCTCGCTTGTCAATCCAGCTGCTCACTGGGGGATTCCAGCCCAGATCCGATGGGTTGATGTACAGGATCCCTTTAGGCCCAGGACAAGAGAGAAGATTATTCCTCTCCTCCAGCAGAATTTCTCAGCTACTTTCACACAACTGATACTCTGTCAAATGCACGCGGGTGCCCCATTACCCAAACCCTCTTCCTGCCCCACTGTGGAGTAGAAACATTAACAATGAAGAGACTTAACTCTCTTAACTCAAGGAAACCAGAACACCTTAATGATGCTGCCCCAAATTCAGAATGTGGCCTGGCCTGAGTCATGTTATTGCTCTGTGCCCCATCTCCCCATATGTAAAACTAGAGGACACCTTCATTCCTATCTCCCATACTTCATGCACTTCTCCAGAAGATCAGGAGCTCTTTGGGACAGGGACTGCCCCTTTCCTCAAGTCCACCCAGGGCTTTGCACAACAGGAGCACTCTCTCAGCAACACCAAAGCCATGAACATCCATCAACAGTCAGAGAGCTCTGGGTGAATCTCCACCAGGATGACAGCTCCACAGAGGGATTTGGCACCAGGATCCTCAGTTCATCTGTGTTTCAGGAACCCACCCTGTCCCCCAAAAGCAGCTGTGATCCCAGGCTGGGCACGTTCAACGGGGACCAAGCTGGCCAACAGCTGGCACCAGTTGCCAGAGTGAAGCTCGGGGCAGGACTCACCCGCCCTGGAGACGGTGGCTGGGGTGGCTGTGCGCAGGTGGCTGATCTCAAACACCAGCCGCATCGTTGGGTTCAGAGGGATTCTCTCGTTGCTCGCCAGGGTCAGCACCTGCATGGGGCAGACAGACAGACTTCATTCCTGCTCCCAGGGAAGACGTCAAAGCGTTCAGCACTTTACACTACAAAGCTGGGTTGCTGTCACTGCAGCTGCTCAAGGCACAGCAGCTGATTTCTAGCAGGTAGAAGAAGGACTCCTCTCTCTTCCACCACCCAGAATGAAGAGCTCTCCCTTTGGGTGGGGAAAAAACCTAGGATTATCAAAGGTCTAGGATGAAGACCCCACTCTATCTTTTAGGGGCCTGAAGTTACCATCAGGACAGCTGCAGTTATTCGTGAGCCCAGTTCTCCAGGAAAGGGAAATTCCAGCAAAAACAAGCTTTCAGCTTAAAGCATGGTTTCACTGGAATTTCCCTTTCCTGGAGAGTTGGGCTCATGCAATATTATCTGATATATCTGAAGAAACGTAACAGAACATTACGTTTGTAGGTAGGTGTTATTTCAGCATCTGCACTTCTCCTAGCCTGCACCCATACCACAAGTCAGAGAATACCTGCCCCTTCAACTTCCCTTCATTACCTTATTATCATCCATCACAGTATTAAGAGACTCAATCCACATCGGATCAATATCTCCATCTAGCACCATCCACTTGGGACCATCATGGGTGATGTTGGCCAGCTCTCGCATGATTGATGAGAACAGTCCTGGGAGGGTGACAGGAATATGTTGGTGAACATTGAAGCTGCCACATGCTCTAACGGTTTCCTCCAGCAACTTACTAAAAATGATCCAAATTAATGCTTTCCTCTTAAGCATTCAAATCTCTGTGCACACGTACATAAATATTACTCAATCAAGATAGGCTTTGAAGAAAAAAAAAAAAAGCCACTGAAAAATGAGTGCAGAACAAGCACAAGCTCCCTTCCCACCCAGAACCATAAGGGATAGAAAAGCGAAGAGCAGATACTCGGAGGCAAAAGAAGGCACGAATCACACAATGCAGAGAAAACCACCTGAATCTGCCTTGGAAATTTTTATACATGTTTTTAGTGGCTGAATTGTATCAGGGAAATCAAGATGCATTAAACGCTGGGTCATGGCTTTAGTGAGATTGAGAGGAGAACAAGCAGAGAATGACACTGAATGACAGAACAAAATGTCAGTAAAATCAAGGAGACAGAGAGGATGCAGTGTCTCGAGGGGAGTAAATAATGAATGTTAAGAAGAGCAGGAAGGCTGGGAGAGAGCAGCAGCACCGCAGAGCAAATGAAACCCCCACAAAACTACTGCTCTCCTCCACACGTGAAAATACCGAGGGAGACGCTGCTCATCCTGAAAAAACATCAGCCAAACATTAACAAAAAAAGCCTCTATTCTGGTGAATTGTGACAAGCATGCTTTTTTTTTTTCTCTTTTCTCTCCAGGAGAAGCTATTCCTTTGTGGTGTAGGTCAGGAAGAGCCAGTGGCATTAAGTGAGAGAAGATAAAGCTTCTGCACAACAAATGCAGAAGAGCTCACCTGAAATGGGTACCCAGTTCTGAGACCGGGTCATAAAAAATATTCCCTGCACTGGCTCTGCCTCCTCTCAGCTCCTCAAGTAGGACACACACCTTGGAAACCGCTCCAACATCATTAGTCTCAGAAATGGCTCCTGTCTCAGAGCATCGCTGCCTCCCTCACGCCCACCACGACGGCAGCACAGAGAGAAAAGCCTCTCTCCTAACCTCGTCCATCCACCACGGAACAGTCTCGGGATTTAGAAGGGTTTGGTTCAGCAACCAACACTTTGAAGATTTCCTCATGGGACCTTTCACCACCCAGTATGTACAACCTTTATGGCTCCTGATAACAATAGGAGTGACAGGATGGAAAGGGGCAGAGGAAAAGAAGGAGCCAATCCGTAAGACAAGATCTAAGACAAGATCGTCTTTTGTTGTGCTTTGGTGACAATTGCCCTGCTGGTCTTTGGCAACAAGAAACAGCATTTTCAGGAATGGATAATGCAGAAAATATCTGCCTTGAATCCGCAGGGAGGAGTCTTGCCAGCTCCCTTGGAACGTCACAGGCCAGAAGCCACCCATCAGATGTTCCCTTCTGCTGCTCAGCGCCACCGCCGTCCCCGGGCTGCGGTCACTGCTGCAGCCATGCTGCAGAGCTTGGGCTGGATCCCACACCTCCCTCTGTCACTTTGATTTAGGGTCCCTAATTACAATTAAAAAGAAGTTAACCCTTATCCTGGAGCAAAGCAGGGGGTCAAGGAGGGGTCTGTGGCAGCAGCCAGAGGAGGTGGGTGGCAGCTCATCTCCTGGCCCAGGATGATTTATGGCACCATCTCCCCTTCCCTCCCCCGCGCCTCCCAGCCCAGCCACACACGTAAATCAAAGCTGCCTTCACCTATTAGTCACAACCAAACATTTTCACTCCAAATTTCTGTAATCTTTCAGCAAGTTCTAAACGCTCATCTTATTTTCCTCAGGAGCAATCAGGATCAACAGACTGGCAAACGCTGGTGTGCTCCAGAGATTAGGCAGCTATATTAAGTGGAAAAACACCAATTTAAGGCTTCTGTGTGTGCACCAGCAGCTATGGAAACACAGGGGTGGGACATTTTGGGGGGCTCCAGTGCACACTATAGGGCAGGAGGGAACGCTCTGCCACTTATCTGGGAGTCCTGGTGGACAACAGGATGCCCATGAGCCAGCAATGTGCCCTTGTGGCCAAGAAAGCCAATGGCATCCTGTGGGGCATCAAGAAGAGCATGCCCAGCAGGTGGAGGAAGGTCATCCTCCCCCTCTGCTCTGCCCTGGTGATGTCCCATCTGGAGTCCTGTGTCCATTTCTGGGCTCCCCAGTTCAGGAAGGACAGGGAACTGCTGGAGAGGGTACAGCAAAGGGCTACAAAGATGCTGAGGAGCCTGGAGTATCTCTCTTAGGAGGAAAGGCTGAGGGACTTCGGTCTTTTTAGTCTGGAGAAAACTGAGGGGACACCTAATCAAAACCTCAAGGGTGGGTGTCAGGAGGATGGGACCAGTCTTTTTTCAGTGGTGTCCAGTCAGAGGACAAGATGAAATGGGCACAATAAGAAGTTATGGGTACATAAGAAGTTCTATCTAAACATGAGGAGGAACTTCCTTACTCTGAGGGTGGCAGAGCCCTGGATGAGGCTGCCCAGAGAGTCTTCTCCTTCTCCTGGAGACATTCAAAACCTGCCTGGACACATTGCTGTGGAGCTTGCTTTGGGTGGACCTGCTTTGGCAGGGGTTTGGACTAGATGATCTCCAGAGGTCTCTTCCAATCCCATATCATTTTGTGATTACCAGTCCAGCCAACTCCAATAAACTGTCTGCCCCGTTTAGCAACTGGTATGTGCTGGTATTACTGGACATGGTAATTATTCTTACAGCAATAGGATAAAACAGGTTTATGCTACACTTCCCACTCGAGGATCAAAGAGCCAAAACACCCTATGTATCTTTTCACCAACACACTCTCCCGTGACTGTGAGCAGCAGAGAAGCACCTGGGCTTGCAGACCTGCACACAAAGAACCAGCCATTCTGCTGCTGCTCAGGAAGTTCATCAAAAGTATCCATCTATATCTGCAGATTCACTGATGAAAAGACATTTACCATCTTTCCATTCTCTTGTTGCCGGGTTAATGATGCCAAAAAGCTCATCGTTGGTGACTGCCTTGGGGTTGAGGTCTGTCCAGACAGGACGTCGCTTCATTATCTGGTAGGTCTTGTTGAGGGATCTCATCACCTGAGACTTGCCCGTGCCTGCGTTACCCACCACAAAGACGGAGTGTCGAACCGTCAGCAGCTCCTCCAGCTGCACCACCTGGGAAAAAAACACTCCCAAATTAGAGACAAAGATACCAAACTGAAGCTCAGATCTACAAAATGGCTCCCATTGGGCTTCTTATTTAGAAAGATGTGACCCAGAGACAGAAATGGATTTGACACTGAGCTTGGTCTGCCCACTCTAATCCTACTGGGTAAGATCCTCAGCCTGCAGACAAACCTCCGGCACCATTTACATCTGACAGCCACCAGCTGATGAGGTTCTGTTCTCCAAGGGCCACCCTTTCATGAGCCTGCAAGAGTTGGCCCCTTTGTAAACTCGGCGGCCAAGCCAGCGCAGGCTTGAGGGGCCGGTGCAAACGCACCAGAGCCAGCATAGAAGATTCCATCCTCCATCAAGGTCTGCCTGAGGGGGGAACACTCTGCAGAGCCCTCTTTGTAGAAGTGAAGAAGGTTGAGAAACACCAAATGATGCGACGGTGGTATAGGTACAGCAGAAGATCGCTTGGTCTTACTTTGAGTACAAAGTTGTCCTCAGCCTGCAGCCGGAGGTCCAGCACCGCCTGTCGCACAAACGACTCAAAACTCAGGTCACGCTTCCGAGGCACATCCAGTGCAGGGAAAAGATCCCCAATCAGCCCCATAAACACCGGCACATCATCCGTCACTATCTTGGGGATGTTAAAGTCACGAAGTGAGCGCATTAGAACCTGGTCTTCGGGTCGCTCTGGGTCATCTCGTTTGAGGGAGCCGGCTACAACGAGCACGGACTTGATTGCACGCAAGCCCCAGTCGTAGTGATCCTGCGTGGGGAAAAAATCAAAACCAAAAAAGGAGGGATGAGCTTATGCTTTGACAGTACACCACCACGCAGAGGTACGAACCAGCAGCTCCAAACTGGAAATACATCCAAATCTGTTCTTTGCCTTTTGGCCAGAGACCTGCATCAGCCTGAGCTACCTCATTTCCATTTCAGTAGGTGAGATTCCCGTCAGGGACAGGATTAAAGAGTCACATCATTCAGCTGTTCCTCCCATTGCGTGGGCTCAGAGCTGGCAGTGAGACAGCAGCAGGACTTGCACTCCAGGGACCTAAGCAATTTGTTTCATCTACATCATCATGCAGCAGCTGAAGCAAGGCCAGCAGGGCCCCTGGATCTGCAGGAGCTACCAAGGTTTGTTAGCCCATTACAAGGCCCCAGACAACCCAGTTTCTCCATCCTGCCCATCACAAGGTCCCTGGGCACATCTGGTTCCAGAGGCAGTCCGCCAAGGGGGGGCCAGTAAAGACATTGCTGAAAAAGAACTACAAAAAGGCAGGAGAGGAACTCTCCAGCCAACAAAGAGCCTTCAGATTTCTGCTCTGACCCAGCAGAGCGCAGCCTGACAGCTGACTGCTCTGTGGGGGAGGCCACGGCTTCCAACAAGGCCTCCAAGACACAGCACAAAGTTTCTGTGACCAGGCATCTCCCACCCAGGCTCATGCTGGCACCACCACGATCAGGTTTTCCATCTGGAGTCCTGACTCTGCTCTTCTCTGTGCCCAGCTTTGATCTATGCAAATGATGACAAGGGAAATCTGATTAATTAGAGCTTTGTACTGAAAGTAACCCTATTTAGTCAACATCTGACACCAGAGAAAACTGTTCTGGGCTTCTCAGTTCAAAAAGGACAGGGTATAGCAAAGGGACACAAAGATGGTGAGGGGCCTGGAGGAAAGGCTGAGGGACTTGGGTCTTTTTAGTCTGGAGAAGAGAGGGCTGAGGGCGAACCTGATCAACACCTAGAAATACTTCAAGGGTGGGTGTCAGGAGGATGGGGCCAGGCTTTTTTCAGTGGTGCCCAGAGACAGGACAAGAGAAAATGGGCACAAATTTGTACATAAGAAGTTCCATCTAAACGTGGAAGGAACTTCCTTACTTTGAAGGTGGTAGAGCCCTGGAAGAGGCTGCCCAGAGAGGTGGTTGAGTCTCCATCTCTGGAGACAAAACCTGCCTAGATACTTTCTTCTGCAACCTGCTCTGGGTGGACCTGCTTTGTCAGGGGGGTTGGACTGGATGATCTCCAGAGGTCCCTTCCAACCCCATATCATTCTGTGATTCTACGGTTCTGTGATTCTGTGAATTTAGAGAGACAGACACCACAAACCCCCTGCAGGCGGTGAGTCAATAAGAACCTGGAGACTGAAAAGCAAAGGGCCACTGAATTCTATCCCAGACACGGCATCACTTAAGCCCAGTGAAAAACCCCTCCCACTAACGTAGCTGGTCAAATGCTTTTGCCCTCACAGATCCTCCAATAAAGCAGTTCAAACATTTCATTGCTTCAACGATCAAAAATCTTCTCTTTGCCAGCAGCGAGCACAGATGCCATCAGTAAAGCTGTGAAGCATGTAGTCACCTCTGTAGGAGGTGAGTGGCAGAGCGCCACCGCTCCTGCCAATTCTGGAGACAAGCAGGCTCCACTGTACCCCCAGGCCCAGGAGGGGCTCACCTGCTTGGAGAGGAGCTCTTTGCAGAGCCGGTAGAGGGTGATGAACTTCCTGGCCAATGCCCGGGCCTCAATGAATCCCTCGGCCACCAACATGATCTCACAGATCAGCTCAAAGTCCGGCACAACCATGGCACATGGCCTAAAAAGACAGGCAAGAAAAGGTGGCAGAACAACTAATTCCTTACTGCAGGTCTCGGGGGCAGTGGACTCACAGCTTTATCTTCCAGGTCTCCAGCGAGGCAGGTCAGGCACAGCCTTTCCCACTGCGCAGGACAGAGCTCCCCTAGAGGATTGCTATCTGTGACTCCCCTCGTGCAAGAAAATGAACTCAAAGGATTTCCCCAAGGAAATGAACTCAAACCTGGATGTTCCAAAAGACAATTTCTGCCAGTCTTATAACTCAGGTCCCAAGCCGGGGACTCACCTGAAGAGAGCTTTCAAATTCTCAGGTAGCTCGGTTCTCCCTGCGTAGCCAGGGTTCATGGTGATGAAAATGCCCACTGAGGGAACTAAGTTAATGTCTTCTCCAAGAAAATTGAAGGATTTCTTCTTCTCCCGTATCGCATCCTGCACGCTCTTCACCTAGGAAGCGAGAGAGCGATACTGTATTGGTGTTCAGCTATGAAAAACACCCCAACCAGCAGTGCTGCCCTCCTTCCCTCGGCCCTGCAGCGCTGGGGCTCGTCACTGCTCAGTTCGGGTTTTTTACCAACCATGTAAACTTTATACACTGTTTGGAGTCAATCCGTCTGGCAACAACCACCTCCCATCACAATCAAACTCTTGACAAAGCTGGAAAAGAGAGCTGAAGAGACTGGGCACCACCTCTTCCCACACACACACACCATTTCCCAAAAAACGTGGCCTCAGCTCAAATGCAAACCAATCACTGATGCTGTTTTTTAAGATTCTGGGACTTCAGATGCTTAATTTAAAACCCCAACCACAGGACAGTGTCTGCAAGACGTCCCCTGGCACCTTCACTCGCTGATCCTGCATCATAGCTCCTATTTGCCCCATCGTAGCTGTTCCCACCCCTCAGCTTCCAAAGACAACGAGTTCATTAAAGCTCCACCATCTCCTTGCAAACGGCGCTTCGGGGAGGCAGAAACCCCTCTGCACGCACTACTCTGACCTCACCCGTTGTTCGCCACCCTAAAGTTAAGCAATTAATCGAATTTTTCTCCGTGAGGAACCATATCGACATTAGCTGCATGACTAAGACAGCCAATTAAACATCGCCATGGTTACACTGCTAATAGCAGCCAGGAGACGCGATGATGGAATGACAGCCCAGCCGCTTCCTTCAGATGCCACGCTCCAGCCAGGAGCGAGGGAATCATTAGCAGTTGAGTCATATCTGGGCTCCTTTTGTTCAGCTTCCCCTTTTTATTTTAAGATCCTCAAAGACTTTTTTTTTTTTTTTCAATGACAACTTTAAACTTAGAACCTGATGGAGGAGAAGTGGAGAGGGAACGATACGTAAATTTCTGTACCCACCTTGGGGCCTCTCGGGGACATCACATAAGGTACCAATTAGGAGTGAAAGAGAGATGAGAAGAACGTGGAGTTCACAGAGGGGTTCAGAACATCTTTGACCAAAACATTTTACGAAAGTGTAGGAACTTCTGGGCTCTAGATCTTTCTTTCCGCAACACCAAACCCACCAGAGGGTCTGGGAAGAATTCAGCACCTCAGTCAGACACAACCTGCACTTGGCTGACACTCGGGTCCAGAAGAACTTAGATACTTTGGCACCTCAATTTTCAGTGCTGAAGTCCCTCAAGGCTCAAAATTTTCAGTCCTGCCCATGTAGGAGCTGTCTCAGAGGATACAGTGCAGCTGAGCACCCTCTGCTCAACCCCAAACCCCCACAGCAGCTGGATTTATCTGGCATTTTCAGGGGATACCAGTGAGATCTAGGATCTGGACAACATCCAGCCACAGCTCTCCTTCAAAGCAAGGGCCAGAAGGGGTAGCAGGGATGCTCTCATCCTGCTGCCCCAGATTTCAGCCCCCACACCCGCAGTATTCCCCAGGGTCGCCTCCCACCCCCACCTCTCGAGCAGGCAGGGAGCACCTCTCCACCTGCAGCTCCTTCGCTGGTGAAAAATACTTCCAGATTTCCTTGTGGGCCAGGACGTGGAAGGGAAGGAGGAGGCAAAGTACCAGACTATCTACGAGCAGAAGAGAACAGGGTTCTTCAGCATGGTGGGAGGGAGAAGTCTCCTCTCCAGCCCTCCTCCAAGGACAGGAATCACCAATAAAACATGCTGAACAGTAAAAACTATGGAGGAGACAAGAAATTGTTCTACAGGGAGAACACCAATGTGCAGCCGGGCACAGCTCAAAGAGCTCTCTCCTGGCTTTAGTCCTGTGCTGTCAGGGCATCCTGGGCCAGATGTCAGCCAGGGCTGGAGACCTGCCACAGGCTCCTGATCCCAAGTGTCACCCAGGGCTTGGCAGCACCCGCTGTACACATGGGTTCCTCCTGGGAATTATGCCAGGCGGCTGGGAATGCCCTCCTCGGCCATTCCACAGACACGGGAATTAAATCTACAGCCACAGAAAACGAGAAGGAAGGAGAGAAGAGTGCACCAACTTGGTGGCAGGTAAGCATCAAGAACATTAACCTTGAACATATTCCCATTTGCTGAACATGACACATGCCCTGTGCCTGACTGGCAGTGACCCCCATGAGTCCAGTGGGCCATGGATCTGGCCCCACACACCCTCCCTTCTCCTCCATGGAAGTTCTTCCTGACATGGCAGGATGAGCAAGCCACAAGTCACAGAATCACAGAATTTTCATGGTTGGAAGGGACCTCTGAGATCATTGAGTCCAACCATACACACACCAAAAAAAACCCGATACACCACAAAAAACCAAACCACACAAAACAAATCACCCAACCCAAC
>VZRU01004738.1:53951-72059 GCA_013398155.1 Pedionomus torquatus
GAGAGGCACCATCGCTTCCCTCCTCCTGCTGGCCATGCTGTTCCTGATACAAGCCAGGGTGCTATCACGGCAGCCAAGGCAGCTCTCCTCCACAAATGACACCCTGCAATTATCTCACAGCCTATTAATGACACAAGTGTCTTCCTCTGGAGGAACAGGTACCGAGTCGCGGTACACACAGATCTGGGAAAAGGTGCTACAAAGAATTGCCTCAACACAAATGCCGTAACCGGGGGAAGAAAAGAAGTGCCAGCAATGTTTGCAGCACCTCACCGCTACGTTTTGTCAGTGCTGTGATATTCCTGTGATTAATCCTGGGATACAATCCCCCACCTGCCCACACACGGAACTGAGACTGGCAACATAAGCTTTGCATATTTGCCCTCGCTCCAAAAAAGCCGCGGTTCTGCCTTGTTTGTGTTTACCTACCAGCACGTCTGCACTTACCTGTACGGCCACCACAGAAAGGACCTCAACTGAGATCCTGTTAAATTCATCAAAACAGCCCCAGGCTCCCGTCTGGGAAAGGCCTTTGTAAATATTCCCACAAGACTGGAAAAAGAAAAGACAATTACAAGAGTAAAAATCACAAATGGAACCAACTCCAGAGCAAAATGGATTTTATTTCCCAGCCTGTTTATTTATAGCAATTTACAGTCTATTGTGGGTATTTAGAAAAGTGCATGGAAACAGCAGGCACAACTCAATTATAATATTTATAGCTCTGCACAGTTTGCCGCTTGATTTGCTAATTGCACTTTCTGGATATATCCGTGCACTGGTTTCATTTAAAGGTCACCTGTGCTGAGTTACTGACAGCCCCGCTTCCTGGGGGAGCCTATAAGCTGAATAAAATATGATCCAAGGCTACCGAAATCACTGGACCGTGCCAGAGCGGCAGAGAGCAGGGCTCAGCCTGACTCTGCAGCGGCCGAAGGTTCAGCTCGTTTTGGCCTTATGCTGGGAGAGGGTCCTGAGAAAACCACAGAATCACACAATGAGATGGGGTTGGAAGGGACCTCTGGAGATCACCCAGCCCAAGCCCCTGCCAAAGCAGGTCCACCCAGAGCAGGTTGCACAGGAAAGTGTCCAAGCAGGTTTTGAATGTCTCCAGAGACAGAGACTCCACGACTTCTCTGCGCAGCCTCCTCCAGGGCTCTGCCACGCTCAAAGATGAAGAAGTTCCTCCTCACGTTTAGATGGAACTTCTTATGTTCAAGTTTGTGCCCATTCCCTCCTGTCCTGTCACTGGGCTCCACTGAGAAAAGATGCGCAATCCTCCTGACACCCACCCTTGAAGTATTTATAGGCATTGGTCAGATCCACCCTCCTCAGCTTTCTCCAGACTCAACTCCTTTCCTCCTAAGGAGATTCCTAAGCCTTTAGGCTCCTAAGCCTAAAGGCTCCTATTTCCTCCTAAGCCTTTCCTCCTAAGAGAGATGTTCCAGGCCCCTCAGCAGCTTTGTGGTCCTCTGGTCCAAACTGTTCAGAACCCAGAACTGGACACAGGACTCCAGATGGGGTCTCACCAGGGCAGAGCAGAGGGGGAGGATGACCTCCCTCCACCTACTGGCCACACTCTTCCTGATGCCCCACAGGATGCCATTGGCCTTCTTGGCCACAAGGGCAAATTGCTGGCTCATGGGCATCCTGTTGTCCACCAGGACTCTCCAGCAGGTCACCCCCAACCTGTCCTGATGTGGGGGGTTATTTCTCCCCAGGTATAGGACTGTCCACTTGCCCTGGTTGAATTTCATCAGGTTATTCTCTGCCCAACTCGCCAGCCTGTCTAGGTCTCGCTGGATGGTGGCACAGCCTTTTGCTGTGTCTGTCTCCCCTCCCAGGTTTGTGTACCAGGACCAGGTCCAGTCCCTTCCCAGGCCAGGGCTGTCAGCCTGTGAGCACGCCAGGAAGAAACCAGTGTCAAAGTATCAACACAGCCTCCATTTCACCTTAACAGGTCAATATTTTTGAAGCATTTCATTTGGAATCTAACTAGGGAAAGGAAGGGAAAGGCAAAACAAGGAAGAGAGAGACAACTGGGGTCTCTGCCTTCTGAAGAACCTTGTGTGAGTCTTAGAGAAGAAAAGGGAGGAGGAAAAGGTAGTGTCCAGTGGAAGGAGAAGAAGATGTCCAGCAGAAAGGAAGGTGGCAGGGATGTGAGGAGAGGTGACGCATCACAGCGATCTCAGCTGGGTTACCCTCACCCCCCAGGCTTCTCGTGGCCCCAAGCACCCCTGTCCCTGCATATGGCACTGCGGCTGAGGGGGAGCAGTACCTTGTAGTCCATCTGCTCGGAGCAGTTGAACACGTACACCATGATGCCCAGGGCTCTCCCCAAGTCTTTCGTAGTCTCCGTCTTGCCAGTACCCGCCGGACCCGCCGGTGCTCCGCTCATGGTGAGGTGCAGTGACTGGGTCAGGGTGATGTAACATCTTCCACAGCAACGGAAGAAGGAAAAAAAGCAAGAGACTGAGACCAGGTCCAACAGGTGACTGTTGTCCTGCAGAGAAATGGCACTAGATGCCTTTCATCTGAGAAGCTGTATGTGACTAGGGTGCATGTCTACACTGGAAGTCCTCTTGGGTATTAACTGCCTCCCTGCCCAGGTGTTTTCTCTGAGAGATATCCATCTCTCCCATGGTCTGCCCCACCTCTTCACATCCAAGTTGTGCTTTCTTTGGATCCTCAGACCACTCACTGGTAACTGGGCATGTCCCAGACAGCATGAGAAAAGGTCAGCTTTTCTGAAGGACCTTCCTCTTCCTTCCTAGGGCTCTTCAGCTCAAAGGATCCCACTCCCCATCACTGACACAAACCTGCTCAAATGGTCTATGAATGATCCCTCCGCAAAGCTGCAGGGAGCCCCAATCTCCACTGTACTTATAATGGGCACCAGGCAGGTGCACACATGCGGGTGTCTATACTCTCTGTATAAACCACAGAGCTGAGGTCAATACGGCCAACGAAACCTGATGATGTGCAGGGGGTTGGCTCCATTGACTAACATGGATGACTAGAGCCATCTGAAATGTCCCATAGGGTGGGGAAAGATAAGACAAGGGGTCCACAGAACCCTTGAACATCTGGATTGGCAGCTGGAAGTGAGGTGGGACAACACAGAGCATCTCAAGTCACCCTAGTGACCCCATTGAGACAAGTGAAACAAGTGGTAAATGTCTACTTCCAGATGGGATGGGTTTTGAGACTCAACAGCTCTGTGGGGCGTGGAGATCTTGTGCACAGGCAGCACCCACAAGGGAGCTGAATCCCAGCCCGGGATCTCAGGAAGAGATACCCCAGAGGGTACCACCACAAAACCACAAACCAGCTGAGACAGTGCTGCCACCGTATCACTGGGACAGCAGAAAGAACAAGACGGACACAGGTGTCCAAACTAATTCCATCTGGTTGGCAGGTCTCTCTAACCCTCTCTAACACCAGCCATGGTGGTGGTGTTTCCCAGGAATTTACCTGTCAGTCAGAGGAGTGATCACAAGCCGAGGGGTGTTGCCAAGGTATTCATAGGAGTAGAGGAACTGGGCATCACAGATGTTGGCAAAGCAGTGCCGTTCCTCATCCGACCATCTGTGCCGGAGCTGTGACAGCCAGATGAATGCCTGGGCATTGTCCACCTGCAACACACCCAGAGTCACCATCACAGGAAGGTCAGGGATGCCAGACACAGCTCAGCTGCCAAAATGGTAACTGAGATGAAGCCTTCATCAGGGATGGCCTGGTTCCAATTGCGAAGGCAGATGTGGGGAGGAAGGTCACTTCCCTGCAATGTGGTGAGAAAAATCACCTCCCCATCGCCCATCAGTAAAGGGCAGGAACCAAATTAGTAACCTCGTTGGTGGGAGAGGAAAAAGTGAACACCCAAGAGAAAGAGTAGCACATAAAGGCTCCTGAAGAGGAGACTGAAGAAGCAGCAAACCATGAAGAGGCTCCTATAATGCAGACAGAGGAGAGAAGGAGCAGAGGTTGTCTAGACACGGAACAGGCCACAGACAGCTTGAGGGAAAGAGGACAAGGACAGCCATGGCCAGCAATCTCTGCATAGCCAGCAGGCAGGCCCAGCAGATGGACCACTTCACCACGAGCTGGGCCAAAGCAGCAACAAGCCCAGCTGGGCCTTGAAGCCAGAAACCCTGTGAGCAGCCTGGCTGCCTCTGAAAGGACACAGATGAGGTCAAAGCCACAGCCCAGGACACTTCAGGGCACCTTGCCACTCACCCACAAGGCTGGACACTTGGCACAGTGTGAAAGACAGGGGAGAAGCACAGGAGAGGTGGGCAGGATGTGGAATTCTCAAAGGTGTCCCCGTGGACCCACACCAGAGGAAGGAGGCTACAAAAAGCCAAAGCTGAAATGCTTTTTCTTACTTTCTAAAGTCAAAACTGAGACTGCATCCAACAGCCCCCAAACACACCACCATCACTCACCAACATGTGTCTGGGCAACAGGACACGGGGTCACACTCTCACTCCTGAGGTGAACCTGGGGCAAGTACAATCCCCTTGGTGCTACAGGGTCACAACACAGAACAGCACCATGGGTTCACAGGGGCCTCCTGCCTCCTCACTGCAAACATCGCAGGAGTAAATTTGGCCATGAACTTCCCACTGGGACTGATGGTGATTGAAATAGCCTGTGCTTGGACCATCATTCCTGAAACCCCCATCCAACACCAACACAGGACCACGCTGAGCTGCAAAGACAAACCTTCTGCGCTATCATCTTCGCCACCACGTCCCGAGCGTGCACGTCAATGGTGCAAATGGTCATGATTTTCTGCCTGTCACCCTTGGAGAGCGGCCCGATCAGCATGGTAACGAGGGTGTTCAGCTGGGCCACTTGCTTCTTGTGATATTCCTTCATGGCATTCTCGTAGCCTTCTTCCACCCTGGCAAAGGCAATCCCAACCTCTGTTGTCCACCAGATCTGGGTGCAGGATAGAGCCACCTGGGGAAACACGCTGGCTCAGTGTCAGGGAAAACACCAGGGCTTCCTTATGTTCAAGAGGGTCTGACCCACAAGGAGGTCAAGGATGAAGTATCCATGACATAGAATCATAGAATGTTTAGAGTTGGAAGGGACCTTAACAATCATCAAGCTCCAACCCCCCTGCCCTGGGCAGGGACACCTCCCACCACACCAAGTTGCTCCAAGCCCCAGCCAGCCTGGCCTTGAACATTTCCAGGGAGTGACATGAAATTAAGTGTTTCTTCATACAGTAGTCACAGCAGACAGGACAACAAGGATTTGCCCCGTGACATTAATTTAAAACATCGTATCAGTGGCAGACACATTTAGCAGCTACTTATTAGTAAATGAGCACCTTTCACATGCCTGACACAGCAGAGGAGGAGGAGCTGGAGACCATGAGGCTGTCAGAGGTGCATCTGAGGGGTTCTTTTCTCTCTTCAGGCCTCACCACTTTGTTTGCCTGCTGCTCCTCTCTCTCCCCTGTGTCTACAGACCTGCCTTGACCTACAGGTTGCAGCAGGAACTGTTCAAGCCCCCACGCTCTGTAACCCAACCCAGAGCCTACCCTCCCTGCAGCCCCACTCAAGAGAGCACAGAGCTCAGCCTGGAAGCTCCACCAGGAGACTGCCAGGATAAAGGACAACTCATCCTTCCCCTCTCCTGGATAGCACAGCGGAGGCCAGAAACGTCCCCACCCACTGGAGGCCACCACTGAATGAAGGGAAGGGCAGGAGTGAAGGGGAAGCCAAAAGCTGCCTTTCCTGCATGCCAGGCTGAGCGAGGATGAGGAGCAGTGGCAGATACCTGGGCAGGGTAGTCAAAGAGCCATTGCTCCCTTGGCTTCTCCTCATAAGCCGTGACGGCTTCCGTCATCTCGTCTCTCACAGTAGCCCTCATGCTGTCCAGTACATGATTCAGCCAGACCTCAACCTGGAGAGGAGATGAAATCACAGTAACACACGTGCTCTTCTTAAACGCCTTTGGTAATTAGTGAAGATGGGTAATGGGACAAGCATCTCAGCTTTCGGGTTAAACAACCCTCACAGTCTCCTTCAGACTGGGCAGATTTAGCCAGTTCTGGTACTGCAGGATTAGCATCTGCTTCCGGGTACCCAGAAAAAAAAAAAAAGGCAGGTTGTTCTTGAGCTCCACTACAGGAGAAACCAAAATGAACTGCACCACTGAGTAACTTGGTTCAGCCCATTCCCTCTCCAGGCCTTGACAGAATCACCCATTGGGCACAATTTGCCTGGAGAAAACTGCTGCTGAACCTGGGAACACAACTCCTGCTGAATTTAGTATTTCACAGATAAAGCCCTCTCTGAGAAGACAGCTGAAATGCAGCAAGGTCCATCACTGAGGGGCTCAGTAGCTCATTACATACTTTAGCTCCTGTAACAGCCCATGGAGAAAGGTGCAACTACAGGGACAAAATAAGCTGAGCAGTAGTTTGGTTCATAGAATCAGAATGGTCAGAGTTGGAAGGGACCTTTAAGGATCATCGAGTTCCAACCCCCCTGCCCTGGGCAGGGACACCTCCCACTAGAGCAGGTTGCTCCAAGCCCCATCCAGCCTGACCTTGAACAGTTTGATTCTTACATTTGATTTAACTCATTTAACTTGTCCTATGAAAGAAGGGAAATTTGGAAAAGAGTTAAAAACCCCCTTCTCTTTCAAAAGATACCCACGCAGAGGTACTGTGGGTTATCTTAGTCTGTTTTCAATCTGCAACCCCTCCCTGTAGGAACACTGTAACATGCTAGAAGAGTAACATTCAAGACACCTGAGAAACATTCAAATAAACAAAACCCCACTGGTTCAAAAAAGGCTGCAGCCCTTTCTCCTGCTGGGGACTGTGACACCTTTGCCCCACCTCAAGGAGCATCTACCCCAAGTGCGACAGAGGGCTGTGGTGTACGGATGAATTAAATCCCACACTACCTCTTCCAGCCTTTCTCATGAATAAAGGAGGAGGAGTGAAGCTCTCCAATGTCTTGACAAGAGCTGCCCCAAAAAGGGCAGGAGAGCAGACTCCACCAGACCATTTTGATGGACAAGGTCTTCCCTCTCACCTGCCCACTGCAGTCACAGGGCTCGCTGAAGCTGACATATTCCTCCTCTCTACTGTACATTCCCAGGGCAACCTTGGTTGGCTTTTGCTCAGAGTCCAGCTGGAATTTCATCTTGGCCAAGTTGTCGAAGAGTTTGGAAAGATGACGTTGCACCTGCAAAAGGAATTGTGCTAAATCAAGCGACTGAGACAAGCAGAACAGAGACCACCACCCATGTCACAGGCCCAATCGTGTTCCCAAAGCATCATCTTGGATGTCTTGGTAGCACCAGATCTTCTCACACATGGGTAAGATACTGCCAATACAAGCCTCTTGCTGTCTCTCCCAATACTTCCATTTAATTCCTACAGGATTTAAAAAAAACAGAAATGCCTTAATAAATTTTATTTCCCCACTGGAAAATCTCCCATACAGGGCAAAAGCACAGAAGACAATCAAAGATGGCATGACCTCCTCGCCCAGATTTCTCTACATGAGAGGTCTGTAGCCATTGCTCCACCTCATCACATGAGTTTTCTTCACTATGAAACTTCCCAATTTTTCACTACTACAAATCAATTTTGTGCCAGTGAAAAGCCCCGAATTCTCCTCCATGGAGCAGACAGACCTTTATCAAAAGACACGTGATAAAGAGCTCAACAGCCCAGACCTCCTACAAAACACCCATCCTGACCAAAAGTGCTCTTCCAGAAGGAAAAGAATAATTAAAGTCCTTTCCCGCTGGCACCCAGTTGAGCTTGAAAAGCCAACAGGGGGATGCAGCATCGCTGCTGTAGGCTCTCAGCATCAGCACCTGCCTGTTGGGGCTGAGCAGGTCACCAATGCATCTTCTAGAGCACTACATAACACACAACTAAGTCCCTGTGTGCATCACATGCCACTACCAACACAAGCAAACTTCTCCCAGGATAGATGTTCCTGTGGCAAGGGTCGGCTCACAGAGCAGACACAGGTGGAAGCTGCCCCTCTCAGTGATGGCAGGAGCTGGACAGACTCCCACGGGTGGGATGAGAAACGGGAACAGCCCATGGTGCCAGGGGCTCTAATGCTTTCAGAGAAAGATGGGTGGGTGGGTGAGCTTGTCCATTGAATTCTGACTCCCTGGCTCACCAATGCCTACAGCATCCTTCTCATGAGCTGTCCTGCACGTGGACAGAGATTGGGGCTCTTATGCACATTCAAGAAGGACCAAATCCTGGAAGGTGCTAAGTAAGCCCTTTGCTTCTTGGACCCCCAAGATCACAGAAGCCCAGAATGACAGGGGTTGGAAGGGACCTCTGGAGATCATCTTGTCCAGCCCCTTCCAAAGCAGGGTCAACCAGAGCAGCTGGAAAGGAATGTGTCCAGGCAGGTTTTGAATGTCTCCAGAGATGGAGACTCCACCACCTCTCTGGGCAGCCTCTTCCAGGGCTCTGCCATCTTCACAGGAAAGAAGTTTTTCCGCATATTCAGATGGAAGTTTCTGTGTCCCAACTTGTGCCCACTTCCCCTCGTCCCGTCACCAGGCATCACTGAGAAAAGCCTGAGCCCAATGTCTTGTCACCTGCCCTTTAGATATTGCTCAGCATCGATGAGGTCCCCTCTCAGACTGCTCTTCTCCAGCTGAACAGCCCCAGGTCTCTCAGCCTTTCCTCAGCAGAGAGATGCTCCAGTCCCTTGATCACCTCTGTAGCCTCCCACAGGAGGAGGGCAACATAGATAAGATAAGCATATTTCTTCTCAAATCTTAAGTAAACCATAGAAACCTTTTCTCACATCTAGAAGTTTCCACTGACAAATTCCCACTGTCCGTTCCAAGACCCTGCCCAGCCTGCGGGGCCTCAGACTTACGCCAACGCTTGGTGCGATCCTGCCACCGGAGCCCCCACAACACACCAACATCCGCACAAGCTCAATACCCAGTTCAAGGGGATAATATCACTGTGTATATAATCCTCTTTTAGGAATTATCAGCCTTTGAAACTACAGCGGAAAGGCTGAGAGCATATCCATGTATGATCCCACTTGACATTTACTTTGATTTTACTGCAAATAGTTTTGAATAACAGCAAACACCAGGAATTTCTTCGTACTCCATTGGAGCGTTTCAACACAGCAGCTTTTCTTTGCTTCCTGTGGTTTATTTTTCTCTCCATTTTAAGTATCCATCAACTGTGTATTTAGGATACTCCGCAGGCTGAAACCACCCAGCAGCAGAAACAGATCTCGGCAGTGTTGAAGGTTAGAGGCAAACAACAGCGTTTTCAAAGGCACACGCAAACCCGCTCCGTTCCCGTGCTCACACGAACGCTCAAAGTGATGAAAAGCTTAAAGAAGGTGAGATTACTCACTGCTGAAAGATGGAATGCGCAATTCATTCCTTGTCCAATGCTCTCCATTGTCTGTAAACATTTGGATTGGTTTTACATACCAATCTTGGGATAAATGATGCATCCCAAACAGCACCAGGCAGAGCACAGGCATTGCCAGGCAAAGCAGGCAAGGCTTCCTGACAGCAGCTCCTGATGCGCCAATAACAGACCCTAACACTGCTGTGCTCTGTGTGGAGAGACATCCCCAGGGCTGAATCCTCTCAACTCTGCCTGCTGGGCACAGGAGGTGTCCGTGCTCCTCAGGGGAACCCAGTTAAAAGCACATTTGGAGCCATTTCCTAAAATAGGAAAGTTCCCCCAAGTTCCTCCACAGGACGACCATCCTGTCATCCAAAGCCAAAAGGAGAAACGGGGTATTTGGAGCCGTTTCCTACGACCTGGCCTTCAGGCACCATCCCCACAAGCCCATCCCGGAGGGAAGAGGCCTCCTCAGACAGATGGTGCAGAAGCCCAGGACAGGCCACACGCCCAGCCTGGCCCCGGAGCTGCACAGGGAGGGATGGCAACTCGGGAGATCTCTTTGCTTGCCTGGGCCATGAGCAATGTCTTCCCTCTCTTAGGCTGTTCTCCTCTCCCCTCTAATCAGGACATCCCAAACGCCTTTGTATGGAGGAAGGAAGAAGCAGCTGATTCCTCTTCTGCCTTAAAAAAAATGGAACTCTCCAAGCCAGTTGTCAACACTTCCCCATCTGAATGATTGGTCTGCAGTACCTTCTGCAACAGCTGCAGCTTGGCAGCACCCCAGGCTGGGGATCCAAGGTCAGCAACAAGTTTTGGCTGAGATGAAAAGAAAGATGGTTTTCTCCAACCTCAGTGCATCCCAGCAGGAACAAACCCACTGTTTTTCTGGTATCAAAACCGTAGCTCTGCTCCACGCACAGCTTTCAGAACCATCTGGAAGTATCACCAGGGTTAGATCAGACAACATACAGTCCACGTGTTGCCTTTCAGAGATGACAGATGATGGCCCAGCAAGGGTGGGAGAAACAGCACCACGGGGAAGGATGAGCTACAGGAGAGTCCCAAGACGGCATCTTCCCCTGCAACATTACTGACAGCTGGGAAACGCCAAGTCAAGAGGCTTACCAGCTGCGGGTTGGTGCCGTTAGACAGAATATCCAACAGATCTGCCGAAGAAATGAAGTAAAATCTGGGAAAGGCCAACCTCTTCATGTCCAAATATTCAGTCAAAGCCTTCTCGCACAGAGACAACCTGGGGAGACAAAGCAGATGTAAACAGTGCCCAGGGAAGATGGGAAACACCCTTTTGTGTTCCACACCACCAGGAAACGCCACGAGCCGAGCCTGAGGGCTGCTCCTCTACAGCATTTTCCGGAGAGATCGACGAAGCACATATTGACTCCTAGATGTCTCTCTACTTCTGAGAAGTCCCACAGCCCAAGAGTCAGAGAAGCCTCATAAAAAAGCAGGAACACAGCAGGAAAAAGAGGCCAGGAAGGGTCTGGAGCCCAACAGACCATTTTAGACAAGCTCATAACTGCCACAGGTGACTTCACACTGGGATGAAAGTTTCCGTAACTGCTTTTATCGTAGCGAACCAGAGATTCTGTTCAGACCTACTCAGCTTTTTGTGTTTGCGAAGCCTGAAAGGGAACTTGTTTGCTCCAATCTAAAATGAATCTGCCAGTGTTTACATGCTAAATTGCTGCTGAGCTTACAAAGTTCCTAAATAACACACAGTCAGTCCTCTGGGAGGAACACTGCCCTTACCCGGTCAAAAAGAAAATAAAATCTTTATTTTAAATGGATAGTTCTTCCTGACACACCAGCTATCCCATCAGCTTTGCAGTGCGTTCCAGGTGGACTGGCTCATACGTCCTGTGACGAGCACGTCCACTTGAGGATACTGAGGGTCTGTCTCAGGGAAAGACCCTGTGTCAAGGGTACACGAGCAGAGAGAATTTTGGAAATTAAAGAACATGGGCTCAGCTCTGCTGCAGATATCCCTGCTCAGACTGCTAAAGAGGTACTTAAGACATAGTATCTGGAGTGGCAGCGAGGTTATGTCTTGTTAAAACCAGCTGGATGCTTGGCTTTCTCCGTGTGCAAATCACTCCTTAGGGTGAGAGTTTGCACAAACACAAAGCCCCACTCCACGCTGGGGGTTTCAGGGTGAGGGCTCACAAATAAAATGACCTGAGAAAGATCTGCAATGCTGCAAACTGTGAATGGAAAGAATGCCCAGGCGAGGGAGAAAGCCTAGGGGCACAGGTTAAACAAACTTCTCAGAGTCGATCCCAGTCCCTGGCAAAATCCTGGAACTGAAGTTCTACCTACCTGCTCTGAATGTCCTCCAGTTGCTGGGACAGACCTGGTTTATTGGTGGCTTCAACCACATTGGGAGTTCTGTGAGCTTCATAGGCCAATTCTTTAAAATCCACATCAATCCCTTCAAAGCGTTTGGAGTCCTAAAAACCAATACAAAGAACACGTTCAGGGTAAAACATTAACTTTGTGCTGAAAGATCCCATTCTCTGGGTGCTGGCTTTGGGCTGAGGGAAGAGACTCTGCAGAGAGCCTTCTCTCCAAAGCCAAGAGGGACCTCTCCACCAATTCAGAAGGGCTCTTCGACCCATGTGCCCAAAAGAAGACTCCAGTCAGGCACTTGCCTTCCTGTCACTGTATCCCAAAGGGGATAAAGGGATCCCTGCAGAAGCCAATGCCTCAGACCACCCATTTTCATGGGCCTGAATTCCCCTTTCAATATCCTCATAACTCTTCCTCTTCTCTGCCCAGATGAAGTGCCAGTTTCCAGCGGCAGGAGATGCTCCCACATGGGGAAAGGGTGATGACTCCATCTGAGTTCACTCTTCCCTGCACGCTACAGTGCAGGAGTCCCAGTGCCCATCCCTGAAACGGGGACAAGGACACTGGCAAAGAAGAGCCCTTCCTTGCCTGGAGTAAGGCCACAGAAACCCCATGCGGGCAGCAGAGGAGCATGCTGACAATTATGCTCTGTACCTAACAGGGACCCTGAACTTCTGAAGTTCACGGTGAAGAATAAAGCAAAGTTCAAAATGTCTCTGCTCATCCCTTCTTCCCAAGCTGGGCCCCCCAGGTGAGCCAGAACAGTGAATAAAAGTGCTCCAGGCCTTCCTGGTAAGAGCTTCCCATTAATCCCTGTCTGGTCCCACTAGCAGGGCTCAGGCTGGCAGTTGAGTCCTGCCTACACACGGGCTCCCAACGTGCACTCCATACCCTGCCTGCACTTCCCCCCCCCAGCCCTGCCTGTGCACAAGTTCCCAACGTGCACCCCAAGCCCTGCCTGCCCCCCCTCCAGCCCTGCCCGCATCCCGCAGGGGTTCAGCCTCTGGAGGCGGGGAGCCTTCTTGGGGAGAGGCTGCTGATCCCTGACACCCACCAGACGGGCATCAAGATGCTGGCAGCTGCTCAGTAAACACAGATTTGAACCAGCCTGGTATTCTACAGGTGCTATTAGAGAGCTGTTGGCCATGAACCACTGGGTACACTGATACCTCAGGGCACTGGGTATCAGCATCTCCATCTATTGCCCAGGGAGTAAGCTGTGCCCAGCACTCTCCAAAGCAGAGGACCCATCCCAGCAGCCCAGCCTGAAGGGATGGAGACACAGTGGTGCATTGTCTGGGTGTCCCCGGGCTGTGCACACCCTCTCTTGGGTGTCAGTCCCCCCGGCAGCGCTGTCAGTGACACTGCAGGTGGATGGGGATGGCGGTGACACGGCCAACTGCAGTTCACTCCTGAGCTCCTCAGCAAGGCTCAGCATGGTCCAGCAGGGCCAGGAGCCAACTCAAAAGGATTCTTAATAATCAAGAGAATTGGGAATACACTGGAAGCTGGAGTTGAAGACTCCAGAGGAGGTCACCGATGACAACTGGGTTCTGTTTTCCGAAGCAGGAGGGAGAACGGCTGCTTCCCCCTTCCCTGCCTTTGGGACACTGTCAGAGCTGCCCACCCAGCTCTGCTCCGACCATTTGTAATCTCTGAGCAATTATCCTGGATAATTATCCAAGGAAGGAGAGAACATACCTGCAGCACTGTAGGAAGGCAGAGACCTCGCACTCAGTCTCCAGGAACCCTGTATTTGCTACAGGGCAGAAAATCAGCTTCTCAGCATGGCTCAAGCACAACCTACAGCACAGACATATCCCGGGACAGCTCTAGGGAAACTACTGCAGCACTAAGGGAGCCTCAAAAAGCAATGGAGCAGGAGAAAAGCCCTGCTTTGGGGAACTCAGCAGTACAGATAACCTTATTTTGTATAATGGAGGCTCTTCTTCAACACTTTCCCATCAGGAAAGAAAGGTTTTCCTACCTTGGGAAGCTGTGCCCTTATGTCTTCTGAGCCTACGAATATGCTCTCCAGGTGAGACCACGTACGCTGCACTTCAAACCACAGAGAAATGACAGAGTCTGCAGTGGAGAGCTTCCTCTGCCACGAGGACACCTCCTCCAAGAAGAAAGCAATATATTTGGATGTCATTAAATTCTGCAGCTGCACCTGGTTGTCTTCTAAAGTTTCAATGAGTTCCTCATCTGACTTCAGCAAAGGGACGTTTGTCCGGGGGTGAGGCTCATACTGAAACTCCATGGTGCTCCAAGTCATTTTTAGCTCCTTCAGGACTTTTTCCATACTCATTTCTCGCACTGCTTTGTCCACGATGCCCCTAACCTCATCCTCAAAGTTATGCAGGTTGAGCTTTAGGAGATCAGCCAGCGTGGTGTCTGAGTCCATCACGAACCTCACACCCGTTGTCTGCATCAGTTGATTCCAGTGTCTTTCCCTGATGGCAGAATTCTGAAGTTCTGCCACAGCTTTCAGGGCCGTCAGCATGTTCTTAACCTTGCTGTCCAGCCCCATGAAAGCATCCCATGCCCTCATTTCCTTATCCAAATTCCGAATCTCTCTTGCAAACCTTTTACACTCCAGATCCATGTTTTCCACATTAATATCCACCCATTTGGTGGTCTGCCAGTCATTGAGACTGGTGCTCACCAGGGAGATCATGTCCCAGAGCTCTTTGAGAAGACACAGCTCCTTTCTGCATTGCTTCAGTTGTTTATAATCTGGCACCATGACTTCAAACAGACCAGCTGATTCATAAATCGAGGTCATGGCTGACTCCATTTGTTTAATCTCAATGTGCTTTGCATCCAGCAGTTGATAAGGCTTTTTGGTGTCAAACCTAGAAAGAAATGTTTATTCTTCATAAGTGATATTGAAACGTCTGTAGTGAACGTTGAGGGTACAGCCACATGGTGCTACTGACACAGAGCGACATTGTCCACTGTCCAGCATCTAAATTCCATCTCCAGCTCACACCAGACACTGTTTCCAGGGACAAAACCCCAGGCAAAACCAACAGATACCAAACCGTGAGGAGGAGCCAGGAATTGTGCCTGAGGGCTCGAGAAACACAGAATAATTAGAACTGGAAGTGACCTTAAAGATCATCGAGTTCCAACCCCTCTGCCCTGGGCAGGGACACCTCCCACCACACCAGGTTGCTCCAAGCCCCATCCAGCCTGGCCTTGAACCCCTCCAGGGATGGGGCAGCCACAGCTTCTCTGGGCAACCTCTTCCAGTGCCTCACCACCCTCACAGCAAAGAAGTTCTTCCTAATACCTAATCTAAATCTTCCCTCTTCCAGTTTAAAACCATTACCCCTTGTCCTGTCCCTCCACTCCCTGACCAAGAGTTCTTCTCCTGCTCTCCTGGAGCTCCCTTCAGATCCTGGAAGGCTGCTCTAAGGCCTCCCTGGAGCCTTCTCTTCTCCAGGCTGAACAGCCCCAGCTCTCTCAGCCTGTCCTCATAGCAGAGGTGCTCCAACCCTCTGATCACATTCAAGGCCCTCCACTGGACCTGTTCCAGCAGTTCCATGGCCCTTCTATGTTGAGGAATCCAGAGCTGGACACTTGGAGTGTCCTCGGGACACTCAGACATGATCCCATAAAGCTTTTTTTTTCCCTCATGGCTTCTCTGACAGAATAATTTTCCTGTACCTGAATGGTGCTTCTTTCCGAAATCGCTCTCTGAATCTTTGCTGCTCAACATCAAACGCTGCCAGGCTCTTGCGCAGAACTGTCATTTCGTTGGCTTGCAGAGGAGCCACATGCTGCTTCACAGCTATTGCCAGCTTCTTTATATTGTTCCATTTTTCTGGCAGTTCCTGCAAGCAAAATATAAGTGCTGGTAACCAGAATTCACTATGGGATAGAATCACAGAATCATCACCGTTGAAAAGGATATCTGAGATCACCAAGTCCAATCACACACCCCCCAAAAACTCCTACAATCTCGGCCACTAGAGCATGCCCTCAAGTGCCACGTCTACACCTTTCTGAAATACCTCCAGGGATGGGGACTCCACCATCTCCCTGGGCAGGCCCTTCCAGTGCCTGACCACTCTTTCAGTCAAAGTTATTCTTCCAAATATCTAATCAAAACCTCCCCTGCCACAACTTCAGACCATTTTCTCTGGTCCTGTCATGATTCCCTTGGGAGAAGACGCTACCACCCACCTCTCTACAACCTCCTTTCAGGGAGCTGTAGAAGGCAAGGAGGTCTCCCCTCAGCTTCCTCTTCTCCAAAAGAATGCACCTCTAGAAGATTCATTTGATCTGTTCATGGACAATCACAGAACAGGAAAAGCAACAGATCCTGTGTCTAAAACTGTACAGAAGGTTTGTTGTGATGCAAAGGCTAAACACATGATTTTGGATAAAACCAGTTACTGACAACTTTGGAGACTAATAAAGACTGAGACCTTGTACCCGACTGCTCTGATTGTAAAAACACGTCCAATAATTTTAGACAGAGGGTCCCGGGAGGGTTCACTGCTGGAGAGAGAACCATTATCCCAACACCAAGCCCAGTGGGAGCCAAAGGCTGTGGGGAGCAGCTGAGGGCAGGACGGGCCACGGACACAAGCTCATCAGATCGTCCATCTTTCCCCAGCTAATTAAGAAATAATGCCTGGAAAATCTCCTTCAGCTCTTAGAGCAGAAGATGTTATACCTGAAGAACTTCTGGAGTGCTCTCAGGGACAGATCCCTGCAGCCTTTGTATACAATACTGGTACTGAATGAGACCCAGTTTCTTTCTCAGGTCTGCCATTCAAGCAGCGCCGCTGCTGATTCACCCTGAGTACCCGGGGTTTTCTTCAGAAAGGGATTTTATTTCTTCTCATCAGGTTTCTCGGGCCCAGCCACTGCTGTTAGCTGCTCTGCTGTCCTCAAGTCCCAGCACTTGGCTCTCAGCAAGCCCACTTCCCCACACACTGTACTACAGGGAAGACTTCGGGTTTTCTTTTCATCCCAGTTCCCCTAGTTGAAGAGACTGATGGAGACTCACCGATGCTATGGAAAGAAGGGAAACAACCTGGAGGCAGCTCTGAGGCACAGCAGAGATGGCCAAAGAAGGGTCAGTCCCACCTGAGGGGCCACTTTCTGGCACTTTATATTCCAGTATCAATAGAAATCACCATCCGTGACCACAGCGGGGCACACAGGGAGTTGCTTCTTTGTCCTTCTCACACAAACTACCGGCTCCAGTTCATCCATCTCCGTGGCCACGGAGGGAGAGGTACCTAGGGGAACTTATTTCTGTTTTTTCCACCGTGTAACAGGAGTGAATTAATCATTCAACTCCGTGTTGCTGTCACTTGGCAGAAAGACCAAAACTGGTTTGTTATCTCCTGCATCTGAACGGCTGCCGCGCATCCCTCATTTCCTCTATCAGAAGAATAAATCAGTTGTTAGAATGTACTCGCACAAACAGGCACTGAATAAGCAGCTCTTGGGCAGAGGGATTAGCAGAGCAGGGTTCTCTGCAGCAGCACATTTTACATTGGACTGAAGCTGACTGGCAGCAGCCAGAGCATCCACGTAACACAGTTCTGCTGGGTTTCAGGGAGCCTGAAGAAAACCAGGTATCTTTAGAACCCTTTGCTATTGCAGTCCTGTGACCTGGCCACCCTCAGATCACAGCTGCACAACCAGAAGTCCAAACCACCCCCCTCAACTCCCACCTGAGCCCGCAGCAGGGAATGGGAGCTTTTGCCGCACAGGCAGGAATATCTCCCCAAAACATCTTGCTGTAAATCTCGTGTCCTGCACAGACCCCTCTGCCCACAGCCTCCCAGGACTATCGGGTCTCCACCAGCACATGGCCGTTCAAATCCAGGCTGGGTGGAGAACGGCTGGAGAGCAGCCCTTGAGGAGAAGGACTTGAGGGTGCTGGTGGGTGACAAGCTCAACATGAGCCAACAACGTGCGCTGGCAGCCAAGAAAGCCCCCCACATCTCGGGCTGCAACCCCAGCAGTGTGGCCAGCAGGATGACGGGGGGATTATGGCAGTTCGCTCTGCTCTGGGGAGACCCCACCTGGAGCACCATGTCCAGCTCTGGAGTCCTCAGCACAGGAAGGACACAGACCTGCTGGAGAGGGGCCAGAGGAGGCCACAGAGATGCTGTGAGGGCTGGAGCCCCTCTGCTGGGAGGACAGGCTGAGAGAGATGGGGAGGTTCACTCTGGCTGGGGGGAGAAGGCTCTAGGGAGACCTTAGAGCCCCTTCCAGTCCCTAAAGGGGCTCCAGGAGAGATGGGGAGGGACTCTTGGTGAGGGAGGGGAGCCACAGGATGAGGGGGAAGGGTCTGACACTGAAAGAGAGGAGAT